>VZUH01001714.1:70941-108357 GCA_013401175.1 Xiphorhynchus elegans | reverse complement strand
TTGTGTATTAAAACATCAACCAGGGAACCTGTAACATCCAAACGCTGCCTTAAAATGTAAGTATATTAATGAACAGTCCTAGTGCAGCCCTTTTTCTTCATCACTAGGCTCTGTTAATCCATTTTATTGTTCTTTTCCATGTGGTGTAGCTGCATACCCCAACAGGCCGGGACTCCTTTTATTATCCCAGTTTGCCCCAGTCTGGCCTTGGACACTCCCAGTGACCCAGGGGCAGCCCACTCTGTGCCAGGAATTCTTTCCCAGTGTCCCACCTAACCCTGCCTTAAATCTCACCTGGAGGTCACCTTTTGGGGAAAACAGCCCCCATGGTTGTGTTTGTCCTGCCAGGAAACACCCTGAGCCCCACAGGAGTCCATTTTCGTGGTGTCAGAGCCAGCTTTTCCCCTTCCAGAGAGTCCTGAGGAGTTTTTTTGGGCTTGGTGAGCCCCCAGACCCTCAGGATGGTCCCGTGAGGGGTTTGGGGGTGCAGCAGAACCTGGTTCTGGTGACCCTACAGGGTGTGATGACACGGGTGCCCCAGGCAGCAAAAAGAGACCTGAACATGGTTCTTTCAAAGACCATTTTTGTACTAATTTTGTTTGTTTGTTTTTTTCCAAAAGTTCTACTTTAGGCAAAAAAAAAAAATTCTCATATGCAGAAAAAAAATGACAATATTTAATATTTTCTGGATGTTACAGTGTTTTAAGCAGAGTTTCTTTAGGAATTCACCGTTGTGTGGGCAAGGAATGGGATGAGCAGCCACTGGAAAACTGTCCCTGCTGCCCCTTCCATGGATGTGGAGCCTCCCAGGGATGTGCTGGAATCCAAGGAGCAATTTAGATCTTGCTGTGGGCTATCTTTTACAGGGGAGGGAATGTTGCCCCTGAGTGGGTCACTCTGCAGCCCATCATATTCCTTCCTGTTTGATCTCCCAGAGATTAAAGTTCAGTGTGTTGCAGGGCAGTTTGTATTGCTGAGGTAATATAAAATTATTAAAACCAGAGAGACAAGCAATATTGGGACTGCATATCAAAAGCTCCATAAGACAAAGGAGGGAAAACTGGCTTGAAACTGGAATTATTAGAAGCATCTGTGGTGGCCTTTAGTTCCCATTGAATGGTGCAACACATTGTGGAATGGTGTGGAATTGTTCCTGTGCCCTAATTTTCTGGTTTTCACCCTAAAGCTGCTGCAGAGGGAGCAGGAACTCCTGGTTAATGAGTTTGGACCTTAAGACACAAAGGAATGTTCTCCAGTGCCACAAACTGTGACCCGTATGGAGAAGTTGGGTTATTTTTTTTACTCCTCTGATGAATTTGAAACAAAGCAGGAAATTGTTTAGAAACAGGTTTAGAACATTTAGAATAGAACTAGAAATATCTATTGGATCACATTAATTTTTAAAGTCAGAGTAGATTGTTAAGACCTGGGGTAATATCTATATAAGCCACAATGGTTTCAGGGAGTATTTCCATAGTTAAAAGCAATCCAGTAACATTTTAGACCAGTCACCAAGAGGAACTGGGGAGACATTTATTTCCAGTCACCCCTAATATGAACACGAGGGAGGTTATTTGAGTGAACCCCAAGCTGAGGTGCTGTCTGTATGGGATGGGCTGTGCTCCCCAAGTCCCCCTGGAAGGAGCAGTGCCAGGTTTGGGGGGTTTGGATGCTCCTTCCCAGCACAGCTCTTGGTGCTTCAGCCCCTGCCCAGGTAGAAAAAGCTTTTGGGGAATGAGCAAAATATGCCAACCTTGCCCAAAACACCCTTTAATGTGAGTTCAGCTGCCTTCACTCCCATTCCTGCACGGGGACTGGGCCAATCCCAGCACAAAGTGAGGCTGGGTGGAGGAGGGATGGGGAGCAGCTTTGAGGAGAAGGATTTGGGGCTGCTGGTGGGTGAGAGGCTTAAAGTGTGCCCTGGGGAGTCCAGCTCTTGGCTTGATCCTGCAGTGACTCCAAACACTCTGGCTGTCATCAGCCTGGGGTGGAAGCTCCTCACCACGGAGGAGGGGACATGTCACTGAGCTGCTTTGGCAATGACCATAAAGAGTCCCAGAATTACTGAGGTTGGAAACCTCCTTTGATATCATTGAGTCCAACCATCCCCCAGCACTGCCCATGTCCCCAAGAGCCACATCCACAGGGTTTTGAAATCCCTCCAGGGATGGGGATCCACCCCTGCCCTGGGCAGCTGTGCCAGGGCTGGACAGCCCTTTCCAGGAAGGAATTTTCCCAATATCCAACTAAACCTCCCCTGTCCCATCCTGAGGCTGTTCCCTCTGCTCCTCTCCCTGTTCCCTGGGAGCAGAGCCCAACCCTCCCCTGCTCCCCAATCCTGTCAGGGACTTGCAGAGCCAGAAGGTGCCCCCTGAGCCTCCTTTTCTCCAGGCTGAGCTCAGAGACCCTCAGAGGAATGTGTGAATTCTCAGAAAATCAGAAGAGAATGGGGAAGGTAACAGCCACGGGGATGTGACAATCCTGGGTCACAGGGGTGATCTCTGGTTCCTTTAGTGCCCAGCAACAACGTTGTCCTATCTTGGAATTACACAGGGCCTGGATGTTTGCCCTCTGTCCATGGATCAGTTTGGGAGGCCACGGATAGACCCCGAGAAGAGGAAAGAAAGGGAACATCTTTGTGGCCAGGTAAGGAAACAGGTGGAGCTTCCACCTCCAACACATAAACAAGATGTGTTTCCTGCAATGGCTGTGAATTTTCAAACACAACCCCTTGAGCAGCATCTGGGGCTGTTCCTCTTTGCCAACAGGAGCCATCCCTTTCCCCTCCTGCACTTCTTCACCAGGGGCTGTGCTGGGAACAGCTGGTGACAGGAGGGGCTGGGGCTGGAGTTGTCACGGGGTAATTTTTGATAGACATGGGGAACCAGGTCCTTTGATCCTTGGGATTTACACTCCCTTATCTGCTGGAAGGAGAGGCACAGACCCACCAGCTCTGCTCCACAAAGGGCTTTAAAGCAGCTGATCATTTAAGTTTCCTGGATTCTCCTATTGTCAGTCCATCAGGAGTGTGGGATGAGTCCTAAGATCAGTGATAAAGTGTGGGTTCATTTTGCTCCACGGCTCTCCTTGTTTCAGATCAATTCACTGGTTTTGGGTTTTAAGACAAATTAATCCAGATTTTTTTCTTGGAGCACTCCTTGCCTTTATTTCTGTCCTCATTTCCATCACTCCTCTCCTATATCCCCTCAGTGTGGCAGGGTTTTCCCAAACAACTTCAATTTAATTATGAGTGAAACAAGTTGTAAAGTTATATGTCATTTATGGCTGTCTTCTGGGAATTATTAAAGACTGTGGGGGGGAGGAATTGAAAAGTTTCCCCCCCAAATTAAGAGGCCACTGTGATTATTCTGGCCAGAAAGCAACAAGAGTACCCAAGCAGAGTTGTGTAATTTTCCTAATTAAGTATGAAATCAGGGTTAATAGCTCATAGAGCCTGGGGGGTTCATGTTTCTTTAGGTGTTGCTTTCAAACTCAGTGACAGAGAATTCAGTGAACAGGCAGAGCAGAAATGCTGAAAACAAAAATATCTTTAGAGAGATAAGTGGCTTTACAGTGTGTTTGGAAGGGCCTGCACCCAGAAGGTAACACTGTCTCATGTAAAATTAGTAATCATTAGTAAATATTAATATTTAACACTTGAAAGAATTTGAATATATAGAATAAAATAACTATTGACAAATAAATGTTAAACATTATTAAAACTTTCCAAACAATTGTAAAACCTGTAAATTGGAATGTTGGATCCATTTTAATGAACAACAAGTAGAGTTTTGACAGCAGATATGTGGCCTGACCTTCCAAAGGGTGCTGTGAGGAATGAGATCCCGTGTCCTTGTGGCTGCCCTTGGATCCCTGGAGGTGTCCCAGGCCAGGTTGGAGCACCCTGGGACAGTGGAAGGTGTCCCTGCCCATGGCAGGGGTGGCACTGGGTGGGCTTTGAGGTCCCTTCCCCCCAGGATTTTATGATTCTCTGAGGCAACCCCATAACTTGTCCCTCAGCTGTCCCTGCCACCACCTCAGAAACAGGGATGTTTGGGGGTGTGTCCCAAGGAAAGCGATCATTTGCTTCTCCCTGTTAGCCAATATCCTCAATTATTTCATTTCCTATGGAGACATTTGGCAAGAGGTTCCCTCCCCAGCCACTGCCAGCAGCTCTTGTTCCTAAATGAAACAAGTTCTCGGCCTCCAGGAGCACAGCCAGGAAATTTGTCATTGCTGGGCCAAGTGATATTTTCATGTGACCTAATCAATGACATTTATTTCAGGCAATACATATTTCGAGGCCATTTATTATATTAATAAATAGCATAAGGAAAGCAATGAGTTCACTCAAAATAAAACAAAACCTCGGGTTGTTTCTATGGTGCATTTCTTTGTGTGCTGCAGGGGTTGGATGTGGCAGCACTGATGAAATATTTCCAATTTCAAAGGAGCAAATGGAGTCAGATTCCTTGTCCTGGCTCAGCCCTGGGTTTGGCAGCCCTTGCCCTGCTGACACTTTTTCCCAAGGACAAGAAATTCCCAGCCCTGGGAATTCTAGCGCAGTGGATTCCTAACACAGGCTATTCCCAGACCTGTGGGATGTGCTGGGGACACCAAGGAGAAAATCCTGGCCCTGCTGGAGTTAAATTCTAATTCATGCTGGTGGAAAAAGGATTTCTTTGCAGAATTTATATAAGCTCAGGTGAAGAATCAGATCAATTGCAGACCCCAGATATCTTCAGTTGGTTGATCTCTTGTGTTTTTGATGCTCAGGTACAACTTCCAGGGGTTTCATTGTGAATTCCAGGCATGGAATTGAAGGAAATTGGGGTCTGCAATGGAACTGTTTCCTTTTATGGACAAATCTTTAAATATTGCTGAAAGCAAAGGGCCTCTGGCAAAGAGCTTTGGACATTTTACAGCACTACAATGGCAAGGCAGGTTGGAAGGATATCAAAGAGACAAAAACATTGATCACCGAGCTCAGGAGCCCATGTTTGTTCCAACTTTTAATTCTCTTCCTTCCCATAAAAACATCCGGCTAAAGAAATGTTCAGGGTGCTGAGTTGTTTCAGGAGTGTCCCAAGATGGGATTTAGGGAGGGGGCCAGAACTTCTGGTGCTTGTGGCAGCTTTTGGGTTCGTGGTGATGGGGCCATGGTGTCCAACCACGCTGGAATCACAGAACAGGGAATATCCTGAGCTGGAAGGGCCCCACAGGGATCATGGAATCCACCCCCCAGCGCTGCATAGGAACATCCCCAAGAGCCCAGGGCTGTCCAGCCTGGAGGAGAGCCCAGAACCAGCCCAGGAAGGGCTCCTTCCCATTCCCAGCCCTGGAGAAGGAGCCGACAGGAAGATGCTGTGGCTGCCAGAATAGTCCCGAGGGGATTGGGGTGGTGCTGCTGGAGACCTTCTGATGGAAGGTGGTGGCTGGTGGGAGTTTGGAGCTCCCTGCTCCTGCCCCTCCCTGCGTGCCCTGTCGTGTCCCGGCTCCAGGAGCCAAACTGGGGGAAAACAAGCCCTTTTTTACTTTATTTCCTTGGTTTTCCTCTGGCTTCCCTGTCAGTTCACAGCAGGATCACATGAACCCCAGGGAGGGACAGGAATGTGTGGACAAGAGCAGGAGGGACGGTGGGGTTGGGGCAGCACCACTTGGGCTCTTTTTGAAGCTTATTTTGAGCTCTTTTTTCTCCTGAAACTGAGACTTTCTTTACCTTACTTAGGCTGTGGTTTCTCCCTCCTGCTTTAGTCAAAGATAACATAGGTATGGAGCACATCCAAGGCAGGGTCCAGGCCTGTGGAATGAGCAGCCCAGGCAGTGATGGGATGACCCACAAAGGAATTCAACAGGCACTTTCCTTCATTTATTTTCAATGTTTGGGCAGTAACTTTGAAACTAAGGCAAAAAACCCATGTGAAAATACCAAATGGATCTTGCAAAACTCGACCTAATGGCAAAAATATGTCTTCCCTTGGCTTTATAAATGATTTTAAAGAGCATTTTATTTTCCTTGGAGTAGAAGGGAAGGGCAGAATATTAAAATAGTATTTGCTTTGCTTTTCCCAGCAGTAATGAAGAGACAGAGCGATTTCTTGTGGAGGTCATTCCTCCTGGGTTTGTGGGGCTTTGTGCCCCCATTTCTTTGTGCCATTTGACAACTATTAATAACATTAATACTGAAACTATTAAGGGGTTTAGATCAGCTTAACTGATCGTGTTCTTTGGTGGAAGTTGTGCAAGAGCCTGTGTTGAGTCATGGTCAGAAACTCCTCCCTCCAGCTGAGGATTTGATCAGGGCTCTTGAACTCCCCTCCTGAATTCTCCTGGGGCTTAGTTAGTGGGGGAAAAAAATACAAATTAGGGAAGCTGCAAAGCCAGGACGCTGCCTCGTGTCTCAGAAGGGATGTGAGTTCCACTCCTCCTTATTTCTTCTGTGGTAACTCTCTAGCAAGTAAAAAAGTCCCTTTTCTCTTTGAATCCCGTTTATTTTCAACGCCAATTAGAAAGGAAAGGAGCAATTCATTGGATTGGAAGGATGAAAGGTCCTGAGTTCAGATTCTGTAACAGAATTAAGGGTTAATTTTCCCCCACCGTGCCTTCCTTGGGGGATGTCCTTTAACAGAATCCTTTGTTGGATATATTGGATGATTATTCCATCATGCAGTGCTGATCACAGCATCCCGCAGATCCTTGGAAGGGCTGCCGTGTCCCTTTTTATCCCCAAGAGTGCCAGACCTGTCTTTCCCCACCCTTCCAATCCGTAAGAACTGAAGAGGAAATGCCCCCTTGCTGATTTTTGGGGGGTTGAGGCCGTTCCCTCCTGGCCAGGGGAGCGGGACCATCTCGGTGCCACCTGGTGGCAGCGCATCCTTGGGATTCCAGGAGGCTCAGCCTCGGGGCTGCCTCGCATTTTTGGGTTGTTTTCCTTCCCTCGATTGCAAACGCTTGTTTTTTAAAAGCTTGCAGTCTGCTCTTAACTCCTGGCACGGGATCAGAGAGCAGAGAGGCCAAAAATTTGCTGACATAAGTGCAGCAGCAACAGCCATCATGTCAGGGTTGTAAGAAGGCAAATGTTGGTGCTTAAATGCGTTTTGTTCACAAAATGAGACCTCTAAATTCAGTTACCTCTGTGGAAGAGGTTTGAAATACAGCCTGGTTTGGCATAATACACGTTGCTGTGAGCTCTTCGTTGAGTTTTCTCATGTCCCCTAATTAGGAGACACTAATTGCCACTCAATTTTGATGTCATTAAATCGATATAAACCTTCAGGGATGGGGGATTTGGGGTAACGAGCAGTTTGTTGCACAAGATCTCAGGGAGAACTGAATATTGTTAAAAATGATGGGGAAACACAGGGAAAAGGGGGTGTGCAAGGTATAAAATGTGATTAACACTTGGGGAGCTCCCAGAACCACAGGACAAGGAGTGGGGAGGATCTGGAGAGTGGATCTTATGGTGGAGGCTGGAAATGTGGGGTTTGATGGTGGAGGACAAAAGCGGGACTGAAACCCACATTTTCAGGGAGCTTCTTGAACAAGCTGGGGCGACTGGAGTGCCAGGACAAGGGGAGTGGGTTCCCAGTGAGAGGGCAGGGCTAGGTGGGATATTGGGAAGGGATTCCTGGCTGGGAGGGTGGGCAGGTGCCCAGAGAAGCTGTGGCTGCCCCTGGATCCCTGGGAGTGTCCAAGGCCAGGCTGGACAGGGCTTGGAGCAAAACTGCAGGGCAGAAATGGCTTTACATCTTTCAGATAATCCTCATTTTCCCTCTCGGATGTCACTGGAATTCCCAGCTCCCAGAGCCTGCCCCGTGCTCCCCAAACACACCGAGTGTTACTGTAAAGCACATCCAGGCAGAGTTTGTGGATGGGTTTTGGCGAGCTCCTTTAAAAGCCCGAATTGATGGGATTTTGCCGCATGTTCGAGGCTCGTTTGCCACCTCGTGGCTGCCGGGAGAAGGGAGGGAGAGGCTGCCCTGCTCCAGACACTCCGTGCTTGCCTTTGGTGAGGTGTCAATTAAACATCTCATTAACGGGAGATTCGGGAACTGTTCCCCTCCACGACAAATGTCACCATTCCAGGAAGAACATCTGAATATCCTCTAAAAGTCAGGTGGCTCGTGGAGGAGTTACTGCGTTGCCGCCTGGAATCCCAGAATGGTTTGGTTTGGTTTGGACCTTAAAGCCCATCCCAACTCCTGCCAGGGGCAGGGACACCTTCCACTAACCCAGGATGCTCCAACTTGGACACTTCCAGCAACAGCTGGAGTGGGCATTATATAAAATTATAACATATAACATATATATAAAATATGTTAAATGGATTTGAGCCATCCCAGATCCCATCCCTCTGCTCAAGAGGAAACCAACAGGCCCAGGATTGCCCAAAATGCCCAGAATTAAAGCTAAACCCCCACCCACCTCCAGGCAGAGCCAGTGCCACACAAATTAATCTCTCTTTGGATATGCATGACATGATTTTCCCCTCTTTCTTTCACCACAGTAAATCTGCCACAACTTCATTGTCTTTCAATGCCACTGGGAGTTGAACAAAGTATTTTAATGTTGTCATTTGTGGCTTTAAATGTGCTTCCATCCAGGGAAAAAAATCCTGTTGGGATTCATGGACAGAAATAGATGCCATGGAAGTAAAATCAATATAGTTATAAATAAATGTGCAGCTCCCCAACATGCCACAGGTTGTTATGGTCACAGGTGATTTTTTTGACCTATTCAGAAGTGAAAATGTTAACCATTTATTCTCATTTCTGCATTTAACCTGAAGAAGGATAGAAATCTAATTTATTTTCACTTAAAGTACTTATAAAACAATTTTGCTTGGGAAGACACAAGCCTTTTTCCTATTTCCTAACCAACTTTTCATCTTGTTTGCTGTAAATATATAGCACGTGTTGGACTGGATGGAATATCATGACTTTAACACTGAAGAGAGAATAGGTGACACAGTAAAAATGATATTTTTTGTCACTACCTTAAAGAGGGGGTTGAAACTGAATAATCTTTGAGGTCCCTTCCAACCCAAACCATTCCCTGTTCCTCATAAGTGCTTTGGGCTGTTGTTTCATAACCTGAAACGCTTCAGCCACATCTGAAAAATATAAGTTTTCCTTTATTTTCCCTCTCTTTAGTACACAAAGCAAGAGCTCAGTGGTTTGGAGCACTGTGATTTTCCAGCATTCGAAGTCCATGACATCACCAACTGGCTGCAAATTAATCAGACTCCCCCCAATTAAAACCAGCAGCCTTTTCTCCATGGGGCTGTTCCTTGTTGGTGTTGCAGCTTCTGTGCTCAGTCCCCAACCCAACCAGCCTCACCCAGCAGAGCCCCCAGCTCTGGGAGAGCACAGGGGGATGTGATGACAGAGTGGGCAGTATTGGTGATGGTGACAGGGACATTTCAGCCCTCCCTGCAGCACAGCAGCTCCACTCAGAGCCTTGGGGAGCCACTTGGGTTGTGACAGGTTAAAGAGCAACTGGCCACAAGGGTTTGGGAGGGTCTGGTGTGAGTTCAAATAGATTAGTGGTCAGACAGATGAAAAATGTAGCTTATTACATTATTCTGCAGCTTGTTATACAAATAATTCCCTATTTACAGCACATGTGAGTCTCCATGTTCCCTGTGTGTTCCCAGCAGATGCAGTTTCATGGGTCATGACAAATTTGGGCCTGCATTTAAAATGAAAAATATGTTTTGGCTTGGTTTAGAAGGCTCCTTTTCCCTGCTGTTCTTTGTTTCCTTCAGTCTCTGTTGATCTCCCTGGTTTCAAACCATGGATGTGACGTGCCCAAGATCCTCTTGGGAAGGCAAAGAGCCCGTGAGGATGGACATGGGAGCCAAGAGCAGGGATGGGAGAAGGAAGGGGACACTCTGGTAGCCTGGACTAATTCTCTGCTGAAAGATTACAGGATTCAATTTGGGATATTGCACATGAAAGTTCTTCTTTTGGTGATTTTTATGCCTGGGAGGATGGTCCTGAAGGACACTGGACATGAGTGTGCAGCTGCTTGCAGGCACCAGATGGGAGGGTGCATAATCTGTCACCTCTTCTTTGTGACATGACCTTGGGCAAGTTATTTCACCTCTCTGAGGCTTCCTCCTCATCTGACCTGTCTCTTATCCCTAAGGGTGGTCAAATCTGGGCTGCCCTTTGTTCCTGTGATGTGCTCGAAGTTCACAGCCAGCCTGAAAATATTGGCCTGTTTCTGCAGCAAAGCAGGACCCTCAGAATGTATCAATAAACTCACTTTTCTAGGAAATGAGTTGAGTTGTGGCACCTCCCCAAAGTGGGCAAGGAACCAGGGATGATGTGGGTGATATCACTTCAATCCTCTTAACATGGGTGGGAAATTATCTCCAGCTACAAACGCCTTCCATCTTTCCCAATGCAAATCCAGCTCCGGATTTTTCTGTGTCTGGGGAGAAGGGGAGTGGAATTGCCCTCCTTTAAAAGTCACCCTTCTTTAGGAGCTCTTATCTGTGACCTTCGCTTTGTAGGACTGCCACAGGCAGAGTGTGCCTGCCACGGGAAGGGCAGCCTGTCACACAAGGGGGCATTAATGGGCATCTTTTACTTCTTGCTTATCAAATACCTGTAGAAAAACCAGCCAGCTGCAGCTGCCCTCTGAACCCGGCTCTGGGTTAGTCCCTGGGGTTCCAGGTGGAATTCCTGGCCTCTCCAAGAACTGCAGGTGCCACCGAGGCTGCCCAAGGGTGGCTGCTGAGAAAGCTGCTTCTCCTTTCCTCCTTCTCCTCCTCCTCCCTTGTCCCCTAGATGGCCCTGTGGCCCTTCCCGGCAGGACGGAGGGATGCTGCCTGCTGCTCCCTGGAGCTCCTGCTTGGAGGGTCTGCGGCCAAGAGGGTCAGTTCTGCTCCCAACAGTCCATGGAATCACAGAATCGCTGAACTGGTTCGGTTGGAAAAGCTCTTTCAGATCGCTGAGTCCAACCATTCCCAGCACTGCCAAGGACTCACCGTGTCCCCAAGTGCCACATCCACAGGGCTTTGAAATCCCCCCAAGGAATGGGGATCCCTATGCCAGGGATGGACAGCCCTTTCTGTGTAGGAATTTTTCCTCATATCCAGCCTCAACCTCCTACTTGGAAAACTCCTCAGCTCTTCACCAGGTGCTGTGGGGTCTCACCTGAGAAGGAGAAGCCCCTTCAACTGAGAGTGACATTTGATATTAAAGACAGGTTTAAAAGCAGCTTAGAAGGAGTAGGTAAAGTGGAGAAGACCTTGCTCACGGTGAGAAGTCAAACACGGCAATAAATGGTTTGTTGCTCCTGGTAGCAATCCCTGTGCAGGTCCACGAGATGCTCACCACAAACACCTTCTCCTTTTATAACCCCTCTTCTCCTAACCCTAAGGATGCCCCTCTCAGGGCTTGGGTGACTTCAAAGTGTTGCCGTAGCTCCATCCCGCTGGCTCGGCGTTGCTGAAAGGGTTCCTTTGCTGCCCATCCCTCCCTCCCGGGGTGTCCTGTGCTGAATTCAGCATCCCACACGCAGGTTGATCAAAGGTACCCACCGAGAGCCACCCGAGCGGCTCAGCCGAGCGCAGAGATCTCTTTTATCTCGGGCACGCCGTAAAATATGTTAATAATTTAGAGCATCCAAGGACAGAAAGATAGCACTTGAAAGGGAGGTGAGACAACGGCCCCGAGTTTATGAGGGTTGTTTGCAGAGCTGCGAAATCAAACAAACCTCTCATTTGACTCTGAGCATAAGAAAGAGGTGTGAAGCAATCCTTAATTAGTTTGATGCCCAAGGCAAAGTGCTTTATGCTGGAGCTGGGCTGCCTGGCTCTTTTGTGGTTGTGAATTTTTTAATTTTTCTTAAATAGAAAACAAAATAAGGAAGGATTTTAAGATCTGCAGGACAGGTGCCTTGTTTGGCTGGTGTGATAGCCCTAAAGGTGGCCAGATTTGCCTTGGGGTGCAGCCCAGGCTGTGGGGACTCTGTTCCCCCCTTCCCTCTGCCCCAGCTGAGCCCAGCAGGGCAGGAGGGGCCGTGAAGGTGGAGCTCCATCCTGGGGCCAGGGGGTTTGGGAACTCTGGCTCTGGGGTAGCCAGGAATGCTCCTCAGATGCTCCACAGAAGCCACGTGCCCTTCTTACAGAGCCCCAAGTCCTGGGGCATGGCCAGGGGGCAGCTCTGATGTCTGAGTTTGTTTCCATGAGAACAGCAGTCCCTGTTCTCCTGACAACAACAGCCCAGGGACCCCCAGATGGCATCCTGACTTGGCTTTTTAGGCCCCCCAGTCACCCCAGTCTCCTTCCACAGGTGTGTCCCTTCTGCAGGAGATGGCTCTGAACCTTTAAATCAGGTCACATTGGCAGCTCCCAGCACAGAATGCAGGAGATCTTTCCTCTGCAGAGCTTGCTGTTAATGAAAATACCATCTTTTAGTGTGATGGGTGAGTTAAGAAGGATTTTACAGCTCTTGAGCTTTGTGTTTAATCACCCCCTGAACACAGATAGAGCTGCTTTTCAATGTATTTGAGTGCAGGAGTTTGAACAACCTGCCTGCACACCCTTCTCAGGGTTAGTGAGGAAGGAATATCAGCAAATACACCACAAATGTACTGCGAATTTATCAGCAAATATATTGCCCTGAGTGGAGAGGGGACAGGCTGGGGGTCCAGAGCCATTCCTGGCTGGGCAGATGAGCCTTGGAAAGCTCTCCAGCTCTCATCCCATCCCTGCTGGGGGCTGTGGCTCCGATGGCTCCCGTGTGTGCAGGGCAAGGACAGCTGGGCTGTAAACTGAGGGTGCTTTAATTGTTCAATCCCCTTGGGGGGCCCAGCAGAGGCCTCTTAGTGCCACATTAAAGCCGTGTTAATTTCTCGTGATTAATTGCACCAGGAATATCAAATGAATTATTGATTGGGCTCTCATTACCCCAACAGCTGCCTGTCATTACTGCTCCTGGTGGTTTGGGATAACTGTTCCCCTTGTTGTTTGCTGGGCTCAGACTCTGTGAGGAATCCTAATCGACATTCCCACAATGAGCAGATGCCGATTTTCCTGCTTTCTGTGGGTGAGTGAGGAGGTATTAGAGAATGGGGTGGATGTAGATTAAATAATCAAGTAGTGTTTAATCTGTTGTTAAGGACTGAAAAATTAAGCTGTCCTGGAAATACAGCCAGGTAGGGGGTGAGTTGTACCTGTCCCACCACAGAATGATTTGGGTTGGAAAGAACCTTAAAGCTCATTCCATCCCACCCCTTGCCGTGGGCAGAGACACCTTCCACTGTTCCAGGTTGTTCAGAGCTCCATCCAGCCTGCCCTTGGACACTTCCAGGGATCCAGGGGCAGCCACAGCTTCCCTGGGTAGCTTATGGAGAGGATAGGTCTTGCATGTTGAGTTCAGCTTTCATGTGACTTGCCTCGAGGTCAGTGTTCTGTCTCCACAGTGAGGCACTGCTGGGGATGCTCTGCTGTGGAATTTGTGCTTGCACCATTCTCTCTCTGGAATAAGCTGCAAGAGCCTCTCCTCCCTCTCTACTGGCTTACAAATTGAACCTCGTGCCCAGCTCAGAGTGGGCAGAGGAATGTTTTGTGCTCACCTCAGAGGCACAACAGACATCACCACATGGTTAATTTTTATCTGTAGGTTAATGCTGAGTCGAATTTCCTATTCCTGGTGCTCCTTGCCTGGCAGTCACTTCCTCTGGACACTCCTCTGGGGATGTTGGGGAGCCAGCTTTGTTCCAAACACTATAGGAACGACTGGGAGAGATGTGATATGTGAGGATTATAAAGCCCTGAGAGGGTATGACTAATTGCAATGACAGGGCAGAGCTGGTGGATTCATTGCAGAGAAATTAAATAGCACATTCCACCCCACTGTCTGATCAGCTGTCGGCACATACAATGGGAAAGAAAGGCCAGATCCCCTCCATGGCCAACCAGCCATTCACCCTGGGAATTCCACCAGTGTGTGTGTGTCAGGAGAAGCCAAGCTGACAGAATGGCCACTGGTGATTGATTAGTGAAATAAAAGGAAAAATGCAGGAGTGGGGAGGAGGAAAAGCATCTCCTCAGGGCAGGTATCCCTTGTGCTTTGCTGGATCCAGCATGGCTTGGCCCTGCCCACCATTCCAAACTGAATTGAAGCAAAACTCTAATTCCTTTAAGTCTCAAATCAGAGGGAAAGCTGAAATTTCCACTGGCAGCACCTAGGAAAACACGGTATGCTGTGCTAAAGTATTGTCTCCAAAGCTGGAGCCAAAGGAGATGAATTTATGGCCACTGGAAAAAGAGAAACCATTACATCAATCCTGCAGGAAGGGACTGCACCAGTGGTGGATCCATTCCCAAAGTGTCAGTGTCCAACCCAGAGAAAGAATTGCTGTGAGTTGTTGTGTAATGGAACGTAGAGGGTTGTAGCTGCCAGGCTGGGAGCCTGAACACAGAGCAGTTCAGGTGTTGGGGAAATCAAGAGTAGAGCCCAACTTGGCAGCCCCTTCCCCTTTCTGCAGGGAGTTTGTGTCTGGCAGGCCAGAAAGGGGATCAGTGTTTGTGGCACAGCCTCCCACACCCTTGGAAACCACCTCAAAACTGAATGGCAATGTTCTTACCTGCAGTGAAAACAAAGGTGAGGGGAGATTCAAATACAAGCCTTTTGCTGAAAGATGGAATTGCAATGATTTTAGTCCAAATGGTTGGCAAATGAGCATTAAATTCAGTGAGTGCAGCCACGCTGCAATTAGTCAATAAATGCAGGTAAATGCAGTGATATTGGATTAAGTGGAAGGAAAAGTTCTGCTAAGCACAGGAACAAAGATTGTTTAATCCCAAAGCTCCTGATGGCAAACTTGCAGACAGCAGTGGCCCTACAGCCACACCGAGGGGTAGCATGGGTGGGGACTTGGTAACACTCCTGACATCTTTGCAAGCTCCCTCTCCTGATCCATGAATTTAGAAGTGACTCTAAGCAGGGTGAAGGAAGCTGGAACTGTTTCACTGCAGAGACACTGAGAAGAGAGCTGGGGGGAAATCTGGGGCCGTGGACACAAACTGGCCACAAACTCTGTTATTCAGCTGTTGCTCACAGTACAACTTGATTTTATTAAGCATTTCATTCCAAGGCTTTTGAATCCCTTTTAAAATTTAACTCGTTAATTCAGTTATTTCAGTGTACGTGGTTTTGATTTACCACGACAGCTTAATTTATTAAAGAAGCAAACCTCAGCCTCCCAGTAACTTTTCCCTTCCTCTGTAAGCCTAAAAAAAGAGAAGGAAATTAAATATTTAAGCCTTTGTCTCCTTTGCTGGGCAGTGATAGTGATTTGTGCAAACCCAGGTTCTACCCAATGGCAGATATTTTTTAAGTTCATTTATATCTGTTGCAGTAAGTGGGTCCTAATAAGTGTCAATGGCTGTATTTGCATTAACTCGTGGAGCAGTTCCAGTTCTTGCCTCTGTTTTGGAAGATGCCTCTTGAGGAGAACAGACTAGAATATACTAAATATATTAGAATATAGACCTCTGTGTATTAGAAGATACACTTCTGTATATATATAATATATGTAGAATATAATAGAATATAATATAGCAGAAACCCTGAGTGGTTTGGGCTGGAAGGGACCTTAAAGCCCAAGGCGTTGCACCCCCTGCCATCTCTTCCTGTGCTCCAAAGCGAATGACAAAGCACAGCCCTTTCCTCTCTGCACTCAGCAGCTGGAGCCCACTGGGTTCCAGGAGGGCCAGATGGTGTCCAGATGTGCCCTGAGCGCTGGGAGGGCAGAGTTCTGCTGCCTGCCCTGCCCACGGTGGGTGCTGCAGGGCAGGGGGGTGTCCTGGCAGGGCTGGCACTGCATCCCCCTCCTGCCACAGCTGGATGGGGCACGAGGGAAAGGCTCTTGCTCGGCTCGACGGCTCTAATTGGCATTGTCATAGGGCCACACACTGGGTTGGGTTGGGAGGGACATTAAAGCCCATCCAGTGCCACCTCTGCCATGGGCAGGGACACCTTCCACACCTTCCTAGGTGGCTCCAGCCTGTCCTGGGACACTCCCAGGGATCCAGGGGCAACCACAGCTTCCCTGGGCATCCTCCCAGGTGAGAATCCCTTCCTGCTCTAAGATAATCCTGCCCTCTGGCAGCTGGAATATCCATTTGCCAACAGCCCATTCCCATTCCTGAGCTGGGAATTTGCAGGGCAATCCCAGACCTTCCACTGCCTTCCATGTGCCTGAGCCCAAAGCCTGGCAGAGGAAACCCCTGTCCTTCAAAGAGCCCCCAGATTTATCCAGACACACCTTCCATCAGAGACCTGGGAGGGGTTTGATTCTGGGGGAGAGATTTAAAGTCTCCTGTGGAAACTGAGAGGAGTTTTGGGCTCATGCAGGGACTGGGAAAATCCCACTTGGCTTGTCCCAGCTAACACTATTTAGCACTAGGCTTAACCATTAACTCAGACTACATATAGAGAAATCTGTATTGAATTTGATACACTTCTATTGTGGATTAAAAAGGATTAAATTTAGAAATTTATTTTATTTATTGAAAAATTAGTGTTTAATTCTGGCAGTGAAGTAGCTCTCTTGTATCTGTGTTTGTTAGATTTACTAATTATACAGTGGGCTATCTGTAGAGCAAATTGACTTCTACAGGTTTTCTCACTTGTAAATCAGAGTTTGTTGTGACTTTCAAGGATGACAAAAATAATTTGCTAGCAATTAATGTAGTGCTACATCAACTCATGACATAATAGCTGGACCAAGTCAGGTCTATCAGCTTTGTCTTTCTGGTTTTAGCATTGAACCAAAGGCAGCTATTCTAAATTCCATTATTGTTTTGAAGTTTCTGTCTCTGATCCACTGCTATTCCTGAATGCATCTGGATGCCTGAAAAATTGAGAATATTTTTGCTTTTTTCAAAAGAAATAGGGAGAAACAGACTTTAATGAAGACACTCCTGTATTTTGGGATGAACTGCTCCCTCCCTCAGGTCACATTCCATGTGAGCATAGATATTATCCCAAAACCTGGAGCATGTGAGGGGAGTTGGATGCTCCAGGAGCTCAGGCATTGTGTGTGGATTACCCACAGCATTGTCTGGTCCTGACAGCCTTGTCTGGGTAAGTGATATTAGGCACTCACAGGAAAAAATGTACAAAATGAAAAACTCTGATTATGCTCTTCAGCTCTGAAGTAGTTTAAATAGCATCATTCCAGCCTGAATATGTAATTTGGCATTAAAATCTCCTAACAGGATTAACCCATCACTCAGAGAGCCTGCAAGAAGGATTTTAAAGGAAGTTATTTATGTGGAGTAGCCAAGACACTGCGCTTTTTACGGGCACATAATGGAGACTGGGGAATGATTTATGCCAAATGGAAACAATTCCTCATAATTGCATGAAGTATTTAATATTCCATCTCCGCCCCCACGAGCAGGAAACTGTCTGGCTTTCAATTTATGGTTAATTTGTAATAATCAGATATTAAATCTCTCTTGTGTTCAGCTGGAGCCTTTTCCCCTGGGAGTCTCCTGCCAAAGCCTCATTCACCCCTCACTGCCAGTAGCAAGATCTCCTGTCCTCACATCATGTGCCCCTAATCAATCAGTCTGTAATCAATCAGCTAATATTTGGAAACGGAATCCGTGCATTCCCATGGCCAGCAAGACAAGAATTCTTGAATATACAGGAGGGGAAAACTCTTAGCTTGTGTTTCCAGCTGGGCAGCAGCAACAGGTATAGAGCAGGGCAGTGTTGCTCCCAGGACCCTTTCCCAGCAGGATTTTGGTGTTGTGTTGGAGCAGGAGGGGTTGGATGTGGAGCACAAAGTGCCTGGTGTGTTTCCAGTCTCCCTCTTCCAAGCACAGCTGGGAGCTCCAGTCTGGAAAGGCACAACCTACCCGAAGACCACTTGGCATCTATTCCTTATCCAGCATCAGAGTCAGAGGAATTTGCCTGGAAAATGGTTTATGTTACAGTGGCACGTTCGTTTGCTGAAGCTGAAGGATCTTGGCTTGAGGTCTGAGTGAAATCCCACAAACCTGAGTTTAGTGGGATGGCCTGGAATCAGGACTCTGCCCTCCAGCCTTCCCAGCATCTCTTCTTGGCAGTGCAATCACCCCTGAAATGCTGCCAGAGCACGTGTGCCCAAGAGGGGGCAAGGAGCTGGGGCTGGAGGCTGCAGGAATGTAAATAGAAATATCAGAGCTGGAAATGCACACTTTGGGCTCATCATTAAGAGGGGGAGAAATAAAAAGGCACAGGCTGGCAGCGAGTCAGTGAATTTGTCTTCATTTGCACAAGTGGAGGAAGAAAGCAAACAGCAGAGTGTCTTTCAGTGAGCTCTGAAAATTCAAAGCTCCAGGAGCTGTGCAGGAGGGAAGGAGTGTGCTGTGACCCCAGGCTGACACAGCAGCCTTCCTGCACAGGGACACCCCAGGGATGCTCCTGCAGGCTCCAAACGGGACTCTGGGAGTTCATTCCAAGCAGAATTAAGTGTGGAGCCAAGTCTGGGAAATCCAGGAGAGGTTTTGTGTTGTGAGAAACCAAACTCCTTCCAACCTGCCCGTGGAGTGGGACTGAGTCCTGCCCAGTGAAAGGGTTGATGTGGGAGGGACACGGGCAGGGTGGGGGAGTTCAGAGGGAGGTTTGACCCCACAACAAATCCTTTGTCCTGGGGTGGAAGGAACCCAAAGCTCAAGCAAGGCAGGTCGGGCTGCTCAACTCCTCCAGCAGCACCTGCACATCATCCCCATGTGATGGGAGGATGATGATGATGATGATGATCCATGGGGTGCAGGACAGGGGTTGCATTTTCCCTTCTCCTCTAACAGCAGCTGATAACATGGATGTGATGCGTGGAATTCAAATAAACCATCCACAGGGACTGGGGGGTTTATTTTTGGTGAAGTTTGGGAAGGAAAAGGGCAATTCTGCATAAATATCAATTTTTGAATGGCTGCTGTAGAATCCAGCAGGAAACAACCAGAGTGTTTTAAATCACTGCAAAGAGCAAATCTGTCACTTCTCTCTTATACCTCGATTTTTCTGGGTCACAGAAATGCTGCCTGAAATCTTAAAGTTCATCCCTCAACATCCCTTGGAAAAGGCAGACAGAGAGAATGTGCTTGGCCACAGTCAGAGAAGGGATTTGACTTTATCAGTGAATCCTCTGTGAGCCCAAAGATACCCAAAATGTCTGTATTCTTTATAATCCCCTGTGGAATCTAACTAGGCTAAGAAATCCTTCCCTCTCATCTTCCCCTTCTCCCCCAGAAAGGCCCTTCCCAGACATCTAAGCAGATTTGGGGGATGACAGCTATCTGCACTCCAGGAGTCCCTGCTAATTTTGAAGCACTGCTTGATTTTAGGAAATATCTGAAGGAGCTGGTTAAAAATCCAGTAAATCTCCTTGCTTTCTCTTGGATTAATGAAATACCTGGGAAAACAGCTTTGCAGCCATGGCTGTGCCTGCAGGCAGGCTCTGGCTGCACAATAGACAGCTTCCCTGTGGCTTTCCAGAGCTTTCTGTGGAATATCCCATCCATCCCATCCCATCTCCTGCGGGGCTTGTGTTGGAATTCTGCACAGGAATTACTGAGAGCAAGGATGGCAGTGGGAATCTGGGGAGCTGAGCTTGGGGGGCAGCTGAATTGGAGCTCCAGCACTGAGCACATCCACATTGCAACTGGATTTGCCAGGAATCCGAGGGAATGCTGCCCTCCAAGCACGGAAATGCTGGAAGAGAATGACTTGCAGTAGGAGCCTGGGAATAAAACACCCTGGAATGCTGCCCTCCAAGCATGGAAATACTGGAAGAGAATGGCTTGCAGTAGGAGCCTGGGAATAAAACACCCTGGAATGCTGCACCTTCCTTCCATTCCTCCAAGCAGCTGCCCTCCCCAGAGACAGCCAAGTGATGCACCTGCAGTATTGATTACCTGGGGCATTGTTTGTAGTGCCTCAATCCAGTGGGAATCCATCAGGATTCACAGTGAGGGGGTCCTTTTCTCCTGGCTCCCTTTGCTGTTGCCCTGGTGGCTTTCCCAGCCGTGGCTGATCCAGGCTCTGCCCATCTGTTAACACCCTTTCCAAGGGCTCTGGCTGTGCCCAGGAAGGGAAAGGCTGCCCATGAGTCAGGAGTACAGCTGCTGGCAGCAGGCAGAAGTCAGGAGAAATGAACACTTAACTCTTCCCAGATGCTCTCCTGTCCTTCCCAGTCCCCCCAGCCCCTGTGCTCTGCATTCATCCCCCCTTCCATCCTGCTGCTGTGGCCAGGAGGGCTCTCTGCCTTTGCCTAATGGATGTTGACAGGGAACTGAACACTAAAGGCACACACTGAGCCCCCAGCCATGGCCAGGGCTGGGAGTTTAGTGGTTCAAAGGCATCAGGACGGGCCCTGCACAAGGGGAGCATCTGGAAGAAATAATGATCAGAGGTTCAGGCAGCTGGCTGGGCTGTTCTGGGCAGGTTGGACAGGGCAGGGGCAGCAGTGGGATGGCAAAACTGCCCTCTAGTTTTGGGCTGCTCTTGTAGATGTTAGGGTAGAACCTTGCTGGCCTCCTAAGAAAGCCCCCCAGAAACCTGCTGTTAGGCTTTAGCTCCTTGAGAGAGTTTCCTAGGAAAGCTTGGAATCAGAGGCAAGCCTGCTGTTTGGTTGATTTATGTTTTTCCATAACACATGCAGGAGCAGTTGCTTGAACAAAGGGTGGTATTTATAAAGGATGGAAATTAAATTATACAGGGATGCACATGTAGCTAATCATGTAATACATTGGGTTTGTGTTAATGTATTATATGACATTATAGACCAGTGTGGCTATATATATATATATATATTTCTAGGCAGAATTTGTTCTCTGTGAGTGTGGAGAGACCCTGGAATGGATTTCCCAGAGAAGCTGTGACTGCCCCTGGATCCCTGGAGGTGTCCAAGGCCAGGTTGGATGGGGCTTGGAGCACCCTGGGCTAGTGGAATGTGTCCCTGCCCATGGCAGGGGTGGGACTGGATGATATTTAAGGTCCCTCCCAACAGAAACCATTCTGAGTTTCTATGTTTTTTCCCCATTTTTCCAACCCCCAAACTTTCAGGGATGCTTCCCCTCCCCTCCAGCTCCCCCCTTTGCCCTGGCTGATCATGGGCTGTAGGTTGCCACATTCCCATCTTGTGGGGAAATCCCATTTCCAGTAAGGACTGCTGGTTGATCCATGCCCTGCCACGGGCCCTCGGCTGGGTCATGTCCTGCCCAGTGGGCTGGCTCTGAGTGCAGGAAAACATCTGAGGCAGTTGGGCTGTACTTATTTTCCCCAGCTTTCCTGCAGATGCACCCAGCCCAGAATGTGATCTCAATTATTTTTGTCATCATCAATGACAGTCGTGATTCATCATCCAGTTCTGTTTTCTTGCACATAATAACTTCTCTGGGGCAGAAAAGCACTTCAGCTGCACATCTGTCAGCAGGCCGGGGCTCCTTAGCCCAGGAAACAAAAGAGCCTCATTTATTCTTCCTAACAAAGACGTTTTCTAAAATAGGCTGTAAATATTTAGAATGAGTTGTGTTGCTGTGTGATCTTTAGATGCCTCCCAAATATCTCTGTCATTATGATCTGCACTGGAGGATGGGTTGAAACACAAGCTCTGTGTGTCATTAAAGAACCAAGCCAGAGCTTCAGAACCCTCTGTGGATGCAGAGTCGCTGTTCTTAGAGCTCTTTAAGAGTTCAACTACTGTAGCTCGACTATAATTGCTGTGTATCAGCTCAGATAAATAATAACCCCTTTAATGGACAAAACAAATGACCTAAAAAAGCCCAGTGTGTTGCCTGGGCTGTTTTATAAGAGCTGGAGCTCCTGAAGGCCTGGCTGGCCAAGCTCACGTTGTTTCCAGTCCCTTCCCTGTGTGTGCTGAGGTTTTGTGTCAAACACAGCCAAATCCAGCAGCTTTTCCCTCCTCCAGCACATCTTTGGGAGAGGACATGGCACAGCTCTGCTCCAGCCACAGTGCCCTCACCCTCGTGGCCAGGAAGATTTAATATAGAGGAACTGGGAAGGAAAACCCCTCAAATTAATTGGGTTTAAACATGAGACTGCAGAAAGGAAAAAAGGCATGAGTATTCAACACACAGCAAAGGAATGGGTTGACAGTTTCTAGTGAGATAAAATGTTGTGGCTTGGATAATTTGGAGTGCAGTCATTAATGAGTAAATGCTGGGTCTGGGGCAGAGGGGGCAGTGGGGTCCTGTGTGGGTTACACTGGCACCCCAGGGACATTAATTTGACATCGTGGGGAGCACAGTGGAACTCACTGGGTGGGATTTATATGAAATTTTTTACTACAGTTGGCAAAGTCAGTCGACAAAAATATTTTCCAGTGGAAATCTGATTTTTCTTGTGTGAGCCATTTGGAAAAGCCTGTTTTCTACCCGTTGGGAAGTCTCACTTTTTAAAAAGAGAGGAAAATCAAAATTTTATTTGGAATTTCATTTAAAATGCTCCCTGGTGCAAAGCTCCCTGCTCCTCCCCAAGATGCTCAGGGTCACTCCTGGCCTCTCCTTGCAGGGTTTGCACGTCGGGAGCAGCCCAGCAGAGGGGGTGCAGCTCTCCCTGTAAAGGAGCTTCAAGATGAAATTCAAGTCGCTTTACTGGCTCTTTATCCTCGCACCACTTACAGAGCAAGGCTGGAGCTTCACACATCGCCCCTGGGAGCGCTGGTGGAAATATTTGCTTTGCTGATACGGGGCAATAGAGGAGCAGAGGTTCCCCATCGATGTTTAATCAGTGCTGAATGGGGCAATACTCCCCCTGACCCCTGATAGCACCGCAGGAGCAAGAATTGCAAAATGCAGCCTTTGGAGGAGAGCCCAGTGACAGGGCAGGGTCTCACTGAGGGCCAGACACCAGCAGGTTATCCTAAAGCAGCTGAGAGCAGAGGTGAGCCTGAGGGACACCAAGATTCCCAACCTTTTCCAGAGGTCGGGAAGCAATGGCAGGTTTGGGAGACAATTCCTGCCAGCAGTAGAGCTCAGGCTCCCCAAATATTTCCTCTCTTGGTTCCTGGGAGCAAAGCCTGACCTACCCCAGCTCCCCCCTCCTGGACGGGACTTGGAGAGCCAGAAGGTCCCCCCTAAGCCTCCTTTTCTCCAGGCTGAGCCCCCCCAGCTCTCTCAGCCTTTCCCAGCTCCATTCCCTTCCCTGGACATGCCTCAGCCCCTCCTTGTCTCTCTTGCAGTGAGGGGTCCAAAAGTGACCCCAGAACTCCAGGGGAATGTGCCCCACAGGCACTGCAAGGATGGTTTGCACCCTCAGCAGAGAAACTCAGGCTGTATTTCCATTTGAAAGGTGGGCTTTGAGCTCATTATTTGTAATGGTTCCTCCATGGAATGGGAATTCCAAGCTTTCTGCCAGCTAGTAACAACATTTTGCACTTTCAGGGCATCTCCCATCCAAGGACCTGAAAGTATTTTAAAAACATTAGCTAATTGTGTGTGACAACCCTGCTGCCAGGCAGGGAGATGGAGGGATAAAGCAGCAGCAAACTCCCCCAGAGCTGGAATAAAGCCACAGCTTGGCTGGTGCACATGGGTGTTGGACATGGTGGGAAACAAAAACCCCTGAAGATGCACCTTAACAGCTGCATGGGATTACCCTTGTTAGAATTAAAATTTATCTCTGTCTTTGTGACACCTTTAAAGTCATATTTGCTGTTCTGTTTCCCCCTCCCAGCTAAAAGGAGCTAAGGACATGGCAGGATGGCATCTCCCAACCCTAGTGGAGGGCTCAGCTTCATTCCCTGAGGAAAAGTGAAAAGGGAGCTGACTGTGCCCATCCCTCCGTGTGCCTGAGGTGGGTGAGCCTGGGCACTGCCCTCACTGTGGCTCTGGTGTCTGGAAACCCCCCAGACCTTCCCCTGCTGCACCAGGAGAGCCACCCTGGGTATTCTGGAGCTCTGTGGGGCTCAGCTCAGATTCAGCATTCACACAGGCTCAGCTCTGCTTTCCAAAGACATTCCTCACAGGAGGTGTTGCCCCAGCTTACAAAACCCCAAATAAGCACTCTGGAGCTCTGGGGACAATCAGATGGTCCAAAACACACAACCCCAAACACAGAGAAAGCAAAACAAAAATAAACCCCGTTCTCCTCACCCATAATCACAAGCTGGACCAAAACCCACCCCAACCACTGCTCTGCCCCAGCACTTGGTTTGCATCCACACACAGCCTTGCATTCCACTTCCCCAAAATTCCCCATTCCCCCAGACCAGCTCTGTGGTTGCCTCAGGATTGGATCTGGGGTTTTTTATTTATGTCTCTGTTTTTTTAGTTGTGTGTCTCAATTTTTGTGTCTATGCTTTTTATTTGTGTCTATACTCTTTGTTTATATTTTTATTTCTGTTTATACTTTTTTATTTGTATTTATACTTTCTTATTTGTATTTATACTTTTTTCTCTGTATGTTTTTTTTGTGTGTGATCTTGCTGTGTGCCTGATTTTTTTTATTTATCTGTGTGCCTGATTTTTAAGTTCTGTGCCTGATGTTTTTATTCCCCCTGCTCTTTGTTGCCAGGAGCACAGAAAGGCAGGAATTGGGGACTGGACCAGGAGGACTCAAGCCCTGGTTCTGCAAGGACCACACCACCCAGCTCAGTGGGCAGGGTTTTCTCACAGGATCCATCCTTTTGGGGAGATATCCCAAAATGCCATGTCCTGGTGGCTGGAGCTGCCCCAACCTCCTGTCCAGATGTCTTTGCTCAGTGTCTGCCCCTAAGGTCTTTGTGCCAATGTTGTTCCCAAACCCAAATCACTCCTCTGTCCTGCTCCTGCTCCCTTCCTTGGCTGTCACCTTCCCAGTGCTCTTCCTATTTTTCTCTCTTGACCTCATGCAAGTTAGAGTTCAATATTTTCAATGCATTTTAGCACCTGCTCCTGATGTTTTGGGAAGGGCAGCCACAGCTGGTGTGGCCAACCATCCCCTTGTCATCCCTGCTCAGCTCTTTGGCTTTGCTCAGTCCCATGGCTCTGTTTGCTCCAGGACTCAGAACTCTTCCCAAACAGTCTTCTCCAGTGGAACCAGCTGAGCCAGAAGCATGTGGAAGCCTCTGGTACCTGCTGGAGGCCTGGCCATGTCATGCAGGACACCCCAGCACGGCAGTGACCCCAGGGGGGCTTTGTTCTCCAAAAAATCGAGCAGAGGGAGGGCTTTGAAGCCACCAAAGCTCCAAATGCAGAGCTCATTCTGATGAAATTATATCATCTTCTGTGCTACATGCCTCCAAGTGTTGTGACTTTACCTCTATATTTCAAAATGAATGGTTGCCCCCCTCTGTGGGGCCACTAACCTCTCCCACCATATTGCCTCCAGATGTCCAGGAGGGAGCAGGGAGGGCAATCCTTGGGAATTCCTCTTGCTGTGTTGTATTTTCAGGCAGATTAAATGAGCATCATCCACAGCCCTGTCAAAAGGTGGTCCCACCACCCCATCCCTGGCTGCTCCTTCCCTTTTCCTTTTGAACCATCTTAGGATCTAAATCACTTTTTTTTCCTCCCAGTGGTTTAATTTTAACCCAGATGGGTTGTTTTAAGTTGGACCTGGATCAGGTGACCTCCACAGCTGTGGCAAGGAGGAGGCATGTGCACCAGTGTCCTCTGGGCTGGTGGCCTCTAGAGCTGCACAAAGCAGGAGAAATGTCAGCTGAAGGGCAGAAACCCTTCAAAAAGCTTAAAAAAGAGAGAAATAGCTGAAAATCCCACAGGTGAGGGAGCCCTGTCGTGCCCCTTGCAGCATCCCTGCTCTCCTTGCCTGGGCAGCAGCTTTGCCAACATGAGGCTTTTCCACGGGGTCTTTATCTGCATCAATATTCCTGGCTGCTCTTTTATTTCCTCCAGATGGGCTCCAAGAGTTTCCTATCTTCCTTCTTTGGTCTTTTTATCTTTTATTTCAATCCAAACAGTTTCTGTGCCTCTTGCCAAACCCTCTATTGTATCACATTCTTTCCTCCTTCAGACACAATATCCTCCTTGACCCAGGCTGGCACGTTTCCACCTGCCCTGTTGTGTCTTTTCCTTCTACAAATTCTTATTTCAACATTCAGAGCAGGCCCAGGGGGATGTGATATCCTGTTGTCCACCAGCCCAGTTACATAAAGTGTCCCTTGGACACCACGGGGACAAAATGCCATTCCTGAAGCCACCACAGTGCCCAGGAGGGCAGAACTATTTTAATGGCAATTCCAGTTTGTTCTTTCTCATCTTCAATGGTCAGGAGAAAAACACTGGGGAGACCCTTTGGAGTATTTCTATGCATATGGTCAGTTTTTCTAATGCCATCTCTGCATGCTTGTGTCTTTTCAGATAAAACACACATCAGGGTGGGCAGAGCAGCTGTGGCTGCCCCTGGATCCCTGGGAGTGTCCAAGGCCAGGCTGGAGCCACCTGGAAGGTGCCCCTGTTCCATTATCTCCAAGAAAAAAGAAGAGAGAGAAGTTCTCTCCTGGTAAGTTCAAACTAATTTGACTAATAAGTCAAAACTAATTGAAACAAATCATAACACTGGGGTAATTTACCCCTAATTTACTATAATTTCAAAGAGAGTGCAAAGGTGCCTTGGAGTAATTAGTCTGGTCCACAGGCCTGGGAGGGGATTTTTGGGATTAATGATGTGCAGGGAGGAAGAACCTGGTTTGACTCTTGACATGGATGAATATTGAAGGGTTTGCACTGGTGTGTTTTGGACAACTTAAAATAGATTTGATGTCTGTGTAGCAAATCCTTAACACAGGTGAAGATGCACTCAAACTGTCCTGTTGTGTATAATTATTTAAAATAGATTTACTTTACACAGGTTAAACTTTGCCTTCACTAGAAGAGCCTTTTTCACCCAGGATAATTTGGGTCTGCTCAGAGTTAAGGAAATATTTTAATGTTGCATCTGGGCAGCCTGGAGTCCAGGTCCTCTTTCAACAGAGACAAGAGAAATGCAACTGAGATTTGCTTAATTGCTGAATAATAAATAAGTGGAGGAAGGAATGCCTTTATAAACTCAGATCTAAGGGAGCTCCAGCTGAAAGGTGGGCTGTGATCCCTGGCTTTGCTCTGATGTGTCTGAGGCTGTGCTTAGCCATGGCCCCATTTCATTTGTCATTCCCACTGGAAAGCAAGCAAAGGGTCTGCTGGGAAATCTTTTCATTGCTGCTGGTAAAAAGGGCCATTTCTTTGCAAGCCATTTGTCTCTGCCTTGTTTCCAGCAGCAGGAGGGATGGCTGCACATGTCTGTCATATTTTAAAGGGCCACTGGTGAGAGGATGATCAAAAGAAGCAGTTTCCTTGCAAACCACTCCAGTCCAGAGATGTCTCTCTCCACTACCACAAATAGATTTTTCTGCTTCTTATGCCATCATTTCCAAAATGATGGGTACAAACATACTGTGCAGAATGCAGTGTGGGTGGGTGGGTGTCAGTGGGTAAAGGACACCTCTTCCTCCACTTCTGGTGGATCTTTAGCAGTCAGTTTGCAAGAGGCTTTGTGGCAAGTCCCCACCAGCCTCCACATGCAGGAACATTCATTTCCTCTCCCTCTCTTGGTAGGCAGAGGGAGGCACCTGGAAACTCCCACTCTGCATGGCTCATATAAAGCAATCCCATGTTTTGGGTTAGGGTAAAGACCATCTCTATCAGTGGATGGAGAACACGGGGTGATTTAGCTCATCAAACATTCACAGCATGGAATAAGGTGGGGTTTCAAGTGGGGATGGAGGCAAAGCCACAGCCAGTCCAGGCTTTGTGGTTGCCCTAAGGCCACCTCCACCCCTGGTGGCCACAGCCCCTCTGGGCTGGCTGATGCAGAGCCTTGTCCCTTGGATGGATGAGGATGCTCTGAGGTCACACTGAGCCTACACAGCAGAGAATCACAGGGGAATTGGGGTGGGAAGGCACCTTTAAAGGACATCTGGTCCAGCCCTCCTCTCCTGGGACATCTCAAGTCCCATCCAGCCTGGCCTTGGACACTTCCAGGGATGGAGCAGCCATGACCTCTCTTGGCAACCTGTACCAGTGTTTTACCCAGTAAAAACCTTCTTCCTTATGGCACAGCCTCAACCCACTGTGCTTTCCTTTCATGCCATTGTCCCTTGTCCTATTGCATAAAAACTTTGTCCCCACCTTTCTTCCAGGCCCCCTTCAAGTGCTGAAAGGCCTCAGTGAGGTCTCCTCAGAGCCTTCCCTTCTCCAGTGTGAACAATCCCAGCTCTCTCAGCCTTTCCTAACAGAAAAGGTGCTCCAGCCCTTTAGTTCTCTCTGTGGCCTGCTTTGGATTTGTATTTTTACTACATTTGTCATCTTTAATGGTCAAATCCCATATTCTTCTTGGATAGGATGTCCTTCCTCCAGGGCCTTCAGACACGCCTGGAGCAAACAGGGACCACATTTCAATTATAAGCAACTTGAAGCTACAATTACACTGTGTATTGCATTTGCTGTCAGCAGCCCATCTACTAAATGAACCTTTTAAAATGTTATTATTGATCTTTTCTACCCTCTGACCCTACTTTTGTCTTCCCTCCTGAGAAGGGCTGCAAGTAATTCCCTGGGACACTTAAATGCAACCCCCTGACCAGAGCTGTTTCAGATGTGTGAGATCCAACCTTCAGGATGAACAGCTGGAATGAGAAGGTCTGGTTTTTACCACATTCAGCTGTTCTTTAGGTGATGGAGCAGAAATGTGTGATAAGAATCAGAAGGCAGAGCCAAACTGTTGGGCACTGTAATCCTGATGATGGAAGGAGGAAAAGAAAACCAGCTGGGAGTTTTCCCTCGTTGTTTCCTTAATGAAGTCTGGGCTGTATTTACTGTGTGGAAATATCTGGCAATATTTACTAACTGCATTCTGATTGTGGTGTCAATAACCAAATCAAAAGAATGGGCAGAGAATGGGTTTAGGAAAGAAAAGAAATATCTGATTTGCAGATCCACATTCCTTGACAGGACAACACTGAACTTCAGAAGAGTTTTCTTCCCAGTTTGTAAAACTTACTCTCACCAGTAAGTGGTTCCCATGAAAGAAGAGTTTTACATCCCAGACTCCAAGGAGGGATGGGGATTGAGGAGATTTCACTTCTCACCCTCTTGGCTTTGTCTTTTAAAAATCAGAACCCCCCTTTCAGCCTCCAGAAGGATTTCTTCAGCAAGTCTCAAGTAGGAAAAAAGCAACTACAGAGTTTTACGATCTCTGGTCTGAGTGGATTGTACACAAGTTCAGTTTATTCCTATATATTCTCTTTTAAAGTCTATCATTAATAGAACCCCCTGAAGCTTCGAACCTCTAATGACTTGTGTCTCTGTGTGGCTTTAGGTGAGGGCAGAATTCCACAGGAATATCTTCACTGGATTGGGGGTTTGTGTCTGGACTTGCTGTAACAAAGAAGGAGCGATGGGCAAAGAGCAAGCCAAGAGCCCCTGTGGGGGTGAGGAGTTACAGCCAGTGTTCCCTGAGATGCCTCTTCTCTGCCTGTTCAGTGAGTGCAGCACTTCCAGCAACACCTGTGGGAGGAGCAGGAGCCAAACTGGGCAGCAGCGTGTCCCTCTGTCCCACCCACCAGCGGCACTGACGGTGACAGGTGACACGTGCTGGGGTGCCAAAGGACACCTGGCGGGGCCAGGGGAGTCACTGCATCCTCTGCAGTCACCCCACAGGGGCATGTTTTGGCTGGGATTTAACCAGCCTCTAAATGAGCTGTCTAATTAACAGGCAGACTGAGTAATTTAGAATGTACAATTATATTCTGAATACAGCTCTCTTCCAGGGCTTCTTTCTGCTGTTTAATTCAGGGATACTCATTTGTTTGATCAGCCAAAAATGAAGTCTAAAGTGAGATTTCTGAATTTTTGTCCAACTGGAAAATGCCTCACTCTTTTCCATTCGTTTTTGATCTGGAAATATTACAGAAATCATGGATTCAAGTGCATTCCTGCCTTTCCATTGGCAGATCTTTGTCTCGTTGCTACTGGGAGCAAAATTAATTATTATGTTTGACTTATTAATTCTGTGGAGTTCACAGTCCTGCCCACAGGACACCTGCAGTTTGCAGGGACAACACAGGACTGGAAATTTGGAGGGATAAATTCAACTAAGAAGAGTCAAAGTCACGTGTAACCACAGTAGGGTGATGATATTATAGGGGATAATTTTTGGAGGGGCTTAAAGAAAAGGGACATGTGATAAAAGTGCAGGAAAAGCTGGAACAAAATAAAAGATAGCAATGTACTTTGAGAAAATACTGACCAAAAAAAGATAGATCTATTGATTTTCTGGATTTTGGTGCTTGTTTACAGCCTGTCACTGAGTCACTCTGACAACATTCCCCAAAGGCAGCAAATTCTGCCTTTCCAGTCACATCTTCAAGCCAGAGACATTGAAACCAGTGGTTTTTGGCTCTTGGAATATGCATTTCCTTGGCTTCTGAAGGTCCTAAAGAGTGGCCAAATTCCAAACCCCTGAGCTGGACACACTGCAAATGTAACTACCTGCAGATGGTGTCAGTTAAGCATTTATTTAGGTGCACGTTGGGCATTCCTAAAAATCTAAGGAAGGAAAATTCCATGCACTGCCTGCCTGATTTCAGAGCCCATAACCAGTTCAAGGTGTTCCCAGGGCCGTGGGGTGGATCCTGTTGCAACCCTAAAGAATTCCAGATGTGCTGGGACAGAGGAGGAGGAGAGGGAGAATTTGACACCAGCCAAAGTGGAGGATGTACATTAGGGGAGAAGGAGCCCTGGATTTTGGCCTTTGTCCTTGGGATTGCATTTGAATTGATGGTGGTTGAAGGTACAATGCAGAAGAGGAGCAGAGCCCGGTGTCCAGGCTTGGGAATGGGCTGCTCAGTGATGTCCCTGGCTGAGGTGACAGCACTGGGTGTCTCCTGAGGAGGTGGTGGTGCACCAGGTGACTCCACCCTGCTGGATCTTCAGAAAGGACTTCCCAGAACAGCGGGAGATGGAGAAAGAGAGACCCGGGTGCTGCAGAACACGCAATCCCTGATCCCAGGAGCTCCTCAGCGAGCTCCCCATGAGGACATCCCTCATCCAGGCGGGCTGGTGGAACCTGTCAGGCAGCACCCTCCCCCTGCTTGCTTGGGTGCTGCCTTTGGGAGGGTTGGCTGCCCTGTGTTCTGCCCATGGGGATGGCCGTGGTGGACACGCCGCTCCCCTCCCAGGAGCACACTGCATCCCCTGCCTAACCAGAGACTGCCTCCTGGGACACCGAGATCTTCTCAGCCTGTTTACAAAGTGCTCCACAGCCCATATCAGGAGGTCCAGCACGAGTTGTTCCTGCTGCCTCTGAGCCCTGGGTGACAGGGATATTAATAGCAGTGCAACACCAGTTTAAAGTGTCTGCTCGGCACGTAGAGGGAGATTCAGATGAGGGACCTCAAGGAATTCCCATGGCAGGGACAGCTGAGATATATTCTGTTTCCCAAGAGGCAGGAGAGAGATGGGTGGCTCTCATGTTCTCCCTGTCACCACTGCAAATAATTCCATCCAGCCCATCCCGCTGTGACAAAGTGACACTCCTGGTCCCGTGGGAGATCAGCCCCTTACACCCTTGTGCTCGTGGTTGTGTTCAATCCTGCTGCAGGACGTGGTCCCCCAGCCAAGAGAAGGGATAACTACACCTCATCACAAGCTGGGAGTCCAGGAGCACGTGGAAGCCACACCAGAAATTTGGTTATCCTCAATAAGGCAAATCAAACTATTTTAATTTCCAGGATGAAGCCAAAGGAAAAGAAATACTGGTGCCATAAATTCCACAGCATCAACATGGAGATAAAAGAAGAGATGCAGCAGGAAGATAAAGAGATTAGAGTATCAGAATTATTACAAATATTGCCAGTAGCAGTGCCTGTTCCCAAGGCTGCCTGCCTTTTCCCAACCATAAGAGCCAGGTTTTCAGGTTGGGGAGTGTTTCTTTTTTCCCTGTTTGTGCTCTGAAGCTCCGAGCTATTTCTCACTATTTCAGGCTCCAAGATACTCAGGCTGAAAGGCTCAGCCATTTCTACAAAATGAAGTTACAGGAAACCAAAAAAACAGAGTTGTTTTGCTGAGAAAAGAGAAGAGCTGAGGTGGTTTAAGTTTGGCTGCAAGGGCCAAGAAGGTGTTCCTTTAAAAATCCAAATTTAGCCAAATTTTGGGTCTCTGAAAAACTATTGCTTCCAAATAATCAGTGTTTGCTGGAGTCTGGCAGCTCCAGGGGTGGAAGCATCGTGTCAAAAGCCAGATATCTTGACTTGAGCAATAACCTCCCTAACAGTGTCCTCCTCACCTCATTAGCTGTGTGGAGCTAAAATACAACATGGAATGAGAAGAACCTTGGAAGAATGAAGGGACCAAGAAACGGGAATTAGAAATTTGTATCCTTTGTTTCACAGCAAGGGCATGTCCTTTCATCCCTCAGCATGACAAAGGCCTTAATAATCCATGTGGTCTTGATTCAGGAGAGAGCCATGGCTATCCAAGGAATTCCTTCAGCATGTTAAAAAACTGGTCAGAGAACCACCACGCCATCTGCTTTGATGGTCATATTGACCTCCAGCTGGTGGGCTGCAGCTTCCCTGCACTGTCCAGTCACCCCTCCTCTACACTTGGGTAAGCTGTGTCTGTTTTAATTCTAATTCTATCAGGAATTTGTGTTGTAGTACCAGGCTCCCAGAGTGGTTTTCTCCAGGAGAAGCAGGATGTCCTGAGATGCTCCTGTGCCCAGGCCCTGAGTAACTAACAGGTAAGATAATGCTGTAACACCAGAAAACTCGACAGGGAGAAATTTCTGGCTTTGTGTGCCAGTTTCTTTCTCTGAGGATTTCAGGAGCAGCAAACCAAGACCCCCAGGCCCTTCCATCAGCTTCCAGCTCCCAGTCCAGCCCTCCCTCTGGCAGGGATGCCTCTGTCTCTGCCCACGTTTAGCACTTCCTTAGAAATCTCAGCCCTGCAATGTCCATAGTTTGAAGCTCAGGGTTTGTTTTCTTCCTGACATCCTCCTTGGTGTATTTCTTGTGAAATTCGGAGCACAGCAGGGATTCTGAGCTGCTCCCTTCCAGCTGAGCTGTACAGCTGGGCACGGGGCTCGCTCTGAAACCCCACACCTCACACGTGATGGTTTCATGAAAAACATTATCTGGTGCTGGTGGGGCTGTGGAAAGAACTCCCTCACAGGCAAACCCAGACCCGGCTGCCCAGGGAGGAGACCGAGGCGTTTTTTCCACTTTCATTACTCGTTGTAAGCTATAGGGGAATGGCTGATTAAGTGGGCAGATGTTGCTCTGAGTAGGAGATAAATTTTGGAGTTTAGAGACTTAGAGGTCCTAGAAGTGATACACGTGAGAATGGGCACTTAGGAGGGGCACAGACCTAACAACAGGGTTATACAAGTGCTGCCCCAGCCAGGAATTAGGGAAATATGTTCAAGGAACTCTTATTTCTGATGCATACCATGGTTTGTCATCTGCACACGAGCAAACAAGGTTTAGAGAAGCAGTTTCCAGACACATTCATCAATTGCTACTCGAAATATTGCACACTCAATCAAGGAATGGGAGGGAGTTGCCAGCCTTGGCTTAGTGCTGAGGTGTCAGCATGCAACATGCAAGTCCCAGGAGGGAGCAAAGATCAAACTTATTGGGAAAGCAGCATCTGGAGCCAAAACTAACACAAGGATGGAACTTCCAGAGGAAACATTTAAAGGCATAATGAGAGGATTGGGAAACTAAACACGAAAACCAACATGGGGAAATGAAGCCCTCAGACTTGGCCTGTGTACTGATGACCACAATCTAATTAAGGCAGAGGGCTCAGATGAGAAAGGAAAACAAAGCACATAAACTGGGAGATACAGGAGGAGGATTGTAGCAAAGCAGAACTGCCATTTGCATGCAAACTTTCATTTTCTCTATTTTTATTCTGGATTTATACCAAAGGATTAAATTTAGTCTCTGCTCTGAGGTTAGAGACGAGAGCCACAGTGAGTTTCTCCGTCCCTTTCCTGCTGAGGGACTGGGTGTTACTGGATGTACAGTTTGCACAAGACCAGTTAGTGAAGGGCTGTGAACTGGGACAGAGGATCAGGCAGAAAGGATGAGGCTGCCAAACTCTCTTATAACTTCTTGGAGCATTTATTGTATTGCTGCAGGTTCAGGGATTAGTGCCACAGAAGAAGTGCCACTTTCAAGGAGATTTTTCCAAAGGTCACACCATGGTTTTTCAGTGTGTGGTGCTCTCAATTTTTGGGGGAGAGTACAGGGATGTGCCACAGAACGAAGCAAGCACAACATCCCAAAAGAGACCTCAGGGTTCATGTGGATCTCTAAACACAGTTAGATCAGTTTTCAAAATATAAGTGAAATATTTATCTGCAAAGCAACTTTAGAAGAGGTCTCCATAATGTCCTGATCCCTGCAGAGGGGGATACACCATTAATAAAGCACGTTGAGTCATACACTACAGAAATAGTGCTTTTCTCTGGGGCCATCACATGCACGAGCTATTCTGGAGACATCTCACTTGTTCTGTTTGCCCATCTCCTGACCTGCCCGGCATCTCTGTGTGCTGCTGTCAAAGCCAGTTTACTCCCACCATGGGGCTGGGATTTATATCTGACATATGTTCCTCCTCTTCCCATCCTCCAGCTCTTAAATTCCAGCCTTTCCCTGCTCTGTAAAAGGGAGGTATTTCTAGCATGGCCCTGTTTTTGCAGCTCTCGGAGGCTGCACTGCTGGTGCCTGGAGGCTGTTGGAAGAGCAGGGCCTTCAGCTCTTCATCTGATAGGTCTTCTCCCTCTCCAGCCTCCAACACGTACACACTCCACTTTTGGGGATGCCACAACCCAGGCAAAGGTGATCCTGCCCTTCTCCAGGGCTTGTTCTACAGCAAAACAAGAGGATAAGGGCAAATGGCCTTAAGATGTGCCAGGGGAGGTTTGCATCAGATTTTAGGAAAAAAATTATTCATTAGAAAGGGTTGTCAAGCTCTGGCACCGCTGCCCAGGGTGGTGGTGGAGTCACCATCCCTGAAAGAGTTCCAAAAATTTGTGGATGTGGCACTGGAGAACACGGGTTAGTGGTGAACTGGGCTGATGGTTGGACTTGGTGATCTTGAAGGTCTTTTCCACCCTCAACAATTCCACGGTTCTACGATGAGGGGAGACACATTTAATCCTCAGCTGTGTCAGAAAGACCAGCCTGGTTTGAGAAGGTGATAAATGTGTTGTCTGAACTGGCAGCTTTGACTCATGTCCTGTGATTCCAAAGATAATAGACTCTGAATTTTGGGGTCTATTTCAGAAACCCTCTTTTCCCCATGGCATTTTGGAGGGAGAATTTTTATCTGTGGCTCTGCAGGGGCTCTGCTTCCCATGCCATGCTCCTCTGTGCACCAGGGTGGGAGGAAGGGCTGCTCCTCCCTGCTGGAAGCTGGTTCCTCCTGTGGGAAGGCACGGAGCTGATGGGAACTCCCCCAGGAGCCCAGGTTTGCCTCAAGGGCTGTGGAGTTAAACAAGTTCAGGTGGTACATGAAAATGTGAAACCTGTTCAGTCGGTTCCCTCGCCGTGAGCAGGATCCTGGAGCTGTGGAGCCAGAAGGACAATTGCCTCATTCATTTCCTGGGGTTAGTTTGTTATAAAAAACAAGACTGTTTGTAGTGTTAGCCTTGGGATTTCGTGATGGGGTGTAGGAATGGGATGGCTTGGAAATCCTTGGAGCTGCAATTACAACTGGCTACTGCCTGAGCTCCAGCTGTGACCTTGATGTGATAATTATGTAACAGAGTTTACAGATATGAAGTTCTTTTTTTCAAACATGCAGCTATAATTAGAAATACAATACAGTTTTCAAAAAGGGTAGTTTAGACAACAGATTGAAAAACCACTCAGCTTTTCACTATAATTTTAAACCTTTGTGTCCTACACTGGTGAATCTAATAAAATACCATAAAATGTAATATGAAAATGACTAGTGCAAAGAGTGACTTTGTCATGCTTTTGCTTCTCTTTCTCTCTCAGCTGGACACAGGGAAAATATTCCAACAGAAGTCCTAAAGCTTCAGCACGATGGAAAGAAAATTCCTTGTCTTCAAGCAGCTGCTTTGGGTTTGGAAATATAAGGTATCAATTAGGGCAGCTTTGAGAGGCATCATTTTGGTTTGGGTTGTTTTGGCTAAACCAGAAATCCTCCTCAGTAATGCTGAATGAAAATATATAAGACCCATAAGTCACCTAAGTGAACAAAAGCCAAGGAAAACTGACACAGCTTTTGCATAGCAAGAATTATATTGAATTCATTAAAATCAAATGAAAGGGAGCTTTGCTGATGTCCCTGAAGAAGCCAGGGTGTGCTCCCTGTCCTGCAGGAGAAGGGTGTCAGGTCTGACCCAGCTCTCATCCTTGACAAAGTGGGATGGGGAATCACTGTCAGCACCAGTGCCTGGGAGAAGTCAAAAAATCACCCATTAAAGCAGAGAGAAACCACATTTCAAGCAAACAGGATATGACTGTAGTAAACAGTATGTTGTGCTAATGCTTGGATAAATTGTTAATTTAGGACTACAGGACACAAGTGACTCTGGCAGGACTCTTCAAATTTCAACGAGTGACGTGGGCATTGAATCCATCTTGTCTCTATGGGTCAGATTTATTTAAAAATTATATACATCTGACATAAAATAGTGTTAGTTAATAAAGAGTAAATCCAGAGGGTATCTATTTTGTATGTGCTTTGTAGTTGGCTACTTGGGCTTGTTAATTGCTGGGCAGGAACTGCTTCCAGGTGTCACATCATGGGAATTCTGCTTTCATTTGGCAGGGTTTATTCCTCGTATGGGTTTTCCCACCACCACCCAAGGTGCAGGCAAGGGAAGGTGTAAGGAAGAAGAGGGACAGGCTGCCCAGAGAAGTGATGGAATTACCATGGCTGGAAGGGGACAAAAGGTATGTGGATGTGGCCCCTGGGGACATGGGTGTAGTGGTGATTATGGTGGTGCTGGGTTAATGGTTGGACTGGATGATCCTGGAGGTCTTTTCCAACCTTAATGATGCCGGGGTTCTAAGCTGCTGCTCTGTGTCCCTGGGTGCAGGGATTGTTGTCTGCCCACATGGAGCTCCTGGGGCTGACAGGGTTAGGAGTGGAGGTTTGGGATGGGGTTTGTCTGCATCATCCCCAGCACGGCTTTGGACAGGGGATGGAGGGACGGGACAAGGGAGAATGACTTTAGTCTGAAGGAGGGGGGATTTAACTGGGACATTGGGAAGGAATTGGTGGCTGGGAGGGTGGGCAGGCCCTGGCACAGGGTGGGCAGAGAAGCTGTGGCTGCCCCTGGATCCCTGGGAGTGTCTTCCCTCTGCCTTGAATTCCTCCCCCTGCCCATCCCTGCTGCCCAAGGGTGGCCCCTGTCCCAA
>VZUH01001714.1:0-70841 GCA_013401175.1 Xiphorhynchus elegans | reverse complement strand
CCGGGAGGGTGGGCAGGCCCTGGCACAGGGTGGGCAGAGAAGCTGTGGCTGCCCCTGGATCCCTGGGAGTGTCCAAGGCCAGGCTGGAGCACCCTGGGACAGTGGAAGGTGTCCCTGCCATGGCAGGGGTGGTACTGGAAAGGCTTTGAGGTCCCTCCAACCCAAACCAGTTTGGGATTCTTTGATAGTCCTACCCCAAAGGGGGTATTTCTTCACGGCTCTTGACTCATTATCTCCTCTGTGCTACCTGTGTGGCCATCTCTGCGTGTGCCCTCGGGCGGGTTCAGCTTTGCCCTCGTTCGTTCCTTTATTTATTTGTTCCCTGTCCGTGGGATGACAAACATTCCCTCCCAGCCGGACACCGGGCCGTGCCTTGCCTGCGGGTGGGCGACGGCCTTCAACTCAGCCCATCTAAACCCAAAACCCGCATGAATTAAGACGCAAACAACGGTCAAAAAAGTTTTTAAAAGGTTTAAGAAAAACAAAGAGGAGCGGGGGAAGGCCCGCAGAGGGTTCGCTCGCTGCGATGCGGGGCGGGGCTGGGGGGTCGGGCCCGGCCCCGGCCCCGCACACCTCCCTCCCTCCTTTCCTCCCTCCTTTCCTCCCCCCTTCCCTGCCCCCTTCCCTCCCTCCTTTCCTCCTCTTCCTCCCGCTCCTCCTCCGCACCGCACTTTGTGTCTCTCCCGGCCGGGGCCGTGTCCGCGCCGGGCCCGCCGAGCAAGGGGGCCGCCCTGCCCTCAGCGCTGCCTTCCCCTCAGCCCTCCCCTCAGCGCTGCCTTCAGCCCTGCCTTCCCCCCTACCTTGCCCTCCCCTCAGCGATCCCCTCCCTTCAGCCTTCCCCTCAGCTTTGCCCTCCCCTCAGTCCTCCCCTCAGCCTTCCCCTCAGCCCTGCTCTCAGCCCTGCCCTCTCCTCAGCCCCGCTCTCAGCTCTGCCTTCCCCTCCGCGCTCCCCTCAGCGCTCCCCTGCATGGCGGCCGCCCCACAGCGCTGACCCGGTGCCGGCGGTGCCCGCCGCTGTCCCCAGGCTGTCCCCAGGCTGTCCCCGGCTCTCCCGGGGCTGTCCCGGGGCTGTCCCGGGCCGTGCCGGCTGTCCCGGGGCCGTGCGGGCGGCATGGAGCCGTGCGGAGCCGCCGCCGCCCCGGGCCGGCCGCTCGGCCTGCTGTGCCTGGCGCTGCTGGGCGCGCTGGGCGCCGCCGACTTCTCCATCCTGGACGAGGCGCAAGTGCTGGCCAGCCAGATGAGGAAACTCGCCACCGAGGAGCTGCGGGTGGTCACCATGCAGGTACGGCCCGGCCCGCGCCTCGCCTGGTTTTCCCTCCTGCCTTCCTTCCCTCCCTCCCGCCCTGCCGTACACGCTCTTCCCGGTTCCTGCCTTGCCCTTTCTCTCTCCATTCCTTTCTTCCATTTCTCCCCCACTCTTCCCCCCACACCCAGCTCTCTCGGTTCTTTTCTTCTTCGAAAACTTTCCCTCCCCCCCACACTGCGCGGGCTGCTCCGCTTCCACAGCCCCGACTCTCCCTCTCTGGGCTTCCACAGCCCCGACTCTCCCTCTCAGCTTCCCCGAGCTCGGCTTTCCCTCTCCGGGCTTCCACAGCCCCGACTTTCCCTCTCTCAGCTTCCCTGGCTCCGGTTTCCCCTCTCTCAGCTTCCCCGAGCTCGGCTTTCCCTCGCCCGGTTTTCCCGAGCCCGGTGTTCCCTCTCTCAGCTTCCACAGCCCCGTCTTCCGCAGCTCCAGCTTCCCCTCTCTCGGTTTCCTCTCTCCCGGCTTTCACAGCCCCGTTTTCCTCTCTCTCGGTTTCTCCCAGCCGGGTTTCCTCTCTCCTGTCTTCCACAGCCCCAGCTTTCCCTCTCCCGGTTTCCCCATCCCGCAGAGCCGCCCGCCCTAAGGGGCAGCGTGGCCGGAGCGATGCGGGCACACACAGGCTCCTGTTTTATTTGCAATTCGCACAATAGAAGCGACAAAACCCTCCGGCCGCGGAGCCAGAGTGGTCCGAGCCGGGCTCAGGCTGAGCCGCCCCCTTGCCCGAGCATCCCTCCCGGCCCCGGAGTGCCCCCATCAGTGTCCTGAGGCGCTGAATTGGAGCCTGGGGCTGTCTGTGCTCCGGGGGGTTCGGCGGGGCTGGTGGGACTTGCAGGGAGTGCTGGTACCTGCGGTACTGCCCCGGCTGCCCGCCCGCTCCGGGGGGGAAAAGTGAAATCGGATCCCAGGCGGCTTTCAGGGGAAGGTATGGTCAGTAGCAAATGCAGTTTTAAAAGCCTCCCAATTTGAAAAGGAGACACTTTCATAGGATCAGCGGGGGTCTCTACCCAAATGGCCTTTTATCTTCTCTAAACTGGCTGCATTCTCTCACCTCTGGACCATCATTGTGCTGGGCGCCCTCCTAGGGCCCTTTTTGTCCGGGCAAACACTGAGCTGTCTCTTGTCCTTGATGCTGAGGAGACGCGGATTTAAATGACTTCACTTAACAAGGTACGTTATTGATGTACTGAATTCAAGGAAGTCACTTTTTTCCTCTGCCGTGCATAGGCGTGTGTGTTTCCCCTCAAAAGACAGAAGCATAATCCTTTGCTTTGGTGGAGTCTCTGTTAATGCAAATGAAATCAGTGTAATTGCATTGCTAAATCTATTTCTGGTGTTAAAAATAGTCTAATGCAATAATCTCAACACATACTGTCTTTAAAAAAGCAACTTGTAAACATAAGTGTTTTTACCATGCTGTGATACACGGCTGACAGGATGAGCCAGGCTTTCCTTCCTAGAACTGTACCAGTGATCTGAGTTGGGGAGCAATCTGCATGCCAGTGCAGGGGGATGCAAACAGTGGTAAAACTGTGTTTACTGTTAGTTGGATATTTAAGGCCCCGAGGTGATGTAATATGGTGAAGCTGGTAGTTAAACTGAAGCCCCTCTTCATCCTGAGCTCTGTTATGTGCCTCATGTTTTGGCTCTTGTAACTCGCATCATGCTAATGCACAGCCTGTCCTTTGCTCCCCCCTGCACCATTATTACAGCTGCTGGAGATTAAAACCGGTGGGAACAAACCTCCCCTGATCTTAGAAGCTTCTTTGCTGACCTCCTACCGTGGAACAAAAAATGTTATGACATGTGTCACTGCAGCCCGTGCCTCTCACTGGATTTTAAGACAGAAATGTCCTAAGCTGCCCAGGCAGGGCTGGGTGTAAGTGGCACAGAATTCCCCTTTTCTGCCCTTGGTGAGGGCTGTTGGTGAGTGGTGGTGTGGTGGGCACCTGGTGCCAGGTGGTGACTTACCTGTGCTGCTGGCATGGTGGGTCATGCCTGGCAGAAGGGAGGGGTGTGGGATTTTGGAAGGAGAGCAAGGGCACTGTTGGGCTTTAAGTGGATATAAATGCAAGCGGGCTGTGCTGGGTTCTGAGGGTACCACGAGGCAGGCCCCAAATGAGGACCAAGCGGGAGGAAGTTGTGGTAGCAAGAAGGAGGGTTGGTATCCAGCCATTAGTGAGCTGCGGTCTGATTTAATTTCATAAACTGCAGAGGAGGAAGCAGCAGGATTTAATGCTTCCCTTGCGTGCTCTCCTCATGCTTTGGTCCGTGCCAGTTGTGGCTCCCACATCTGCACATCCTGGTAATAGGCAGGAGGTGGTGTCTCCAACCTGACAGTGGGAAAGGACTTTGAAGGAAGGATAGCTCTGGGATGGAGGTGGGCAGGAAGCATCCAATGAGTGCAGGAGCAGGTGGAAATGCTTCAATAGAGCGAAGGTGAGAGGTTGGTGGGGTGTGTTTTGAGTCTGGAAAAAGAGGCAGATGTAGACAGAGCCTCCACAAGTGCAGGAAGGGAGGATGAGGTGGAGCCTCCAGAGCGGGTGCTGCAGGAGCAAGTGGAAGAGGTAAGAGGAGAACCACGGGTCTGTGAGCCTTAAATGCCTGTGGAAAGGGGCAGGGAGTACTGACCGTGGAAGTTGTGAGCTAGAAAATCAATGAATTTCTGCAGGCACAGCCATCAGTTCCATAGAGGAGCTCAGTGCCCTCTGTGCAGGGTCTGCTTCCTGCCCCACGCTCTCCCTTGACCAGAGCTCCCTGCAGTTAGTCCAGCAGCACCAAGGAGTCAGTGCTTCTGTAAAATCCCATTGTTTGGTGGTGTTGAGAGGAATGAGGTGCATGTGGGTCCGTGCTAAGCTACAGGCAGGCTGAGGGTGACAGAGGTTTGTGGTGCCAGCATCGCTGGGACAGTTGGTTTTGACACTGCTTTCTGTTTATGGGGACTTGCACGAGTGCAGTGTCTGACTGTACCTTGAAGCAGTGCTTTGTTTTCTTGCCCATGCAAGTGCTCTGATGTAATTTATAAATGTGTTCCTTGAATGGTACCGAGGTGTAGGTGATAACTTGGGAGTTGTGTCGTTTGCTGAATGTGTTCTCCTGCAGCTTAACAGTCTCTTATTTAAATGTCCGAAGAGAATGTGCATATTTGTACCAGACCAAGCCTTCACTCAGTGAGGACACTGTTGGATGCTGCAGTGCATGGGGTTCCTGGGTGTCTCTGGGTGTTATTTCTCCAGGAGAGGTTAAATATGGAAAATTCATCAGTAAATGTGGAAAGTTCATCAGTTGTCTGACTTCCTCTGTTGCACTGATTAATTATTGCTCCCATGTTGACAGTTCCACGAAGCCCACAGTAAATGCTGTTGCTGTGTCCTAATATCACATGTATTTCCCTTCCTGCATGTGTGGGTTTTGGCCCTGAGAAAGGTGGTCTGTTTGTGGTTCTCCCCACAGTGTATCAGTGCTTTTCCCAAGCCAACCAGGAGCAGCCTCACCACAATCTCCTGCTCTTCCCTGTCCTTCCTGTGGGACAGGGGCTGCTGGAGGAGCTGCTGGCTCATGGGTTGTGCTGCACCTACAGCCACCTGTAACCAGTGCCTTCCTTTTTTTGGTAGCTAAAGCACGTGTTGAGAGCATCCCTGTCATTCCAGGGAGCACCTTCTGGCAGCAGGCTGCATCCTTGGAATACAGCAGGCAATCACACTCCCCTTGCCAGCCTGAGTATTCCTTGTCATTCCTGGGCTGGAATGGAGCCACATCTTAAATAGCCCCTGGCATCCTTTGCCAAGGGCTGCAGCTTGGTCAGGGAGCAGCTCGAGGGGCAGTCCTGGAATATGTTCTTCTGGGCAGGGCTGGCACACTGCACCAATTACAAGTGAAGTGCCCTTTTATACTAAAATTATAACTAAATTGGTGGCTGTGGCATGCCCTGATGTGCTGGTGGAGTTTCACCATCCCCGTTCCCTGTCTGATCCTGGCAGCTCTGCCCTGCCAGGAATTACACAGCAGGCTGTTGCTTGGAACACCTGAAATTCTTCAGCTGGGAGGTGAAGGCAGGAAGGGAATAAATCAGCACTTTTGTGAGCATTTGGTTTGGTTTTGGCAAGGCTTAACCCTCTAAATCTGCATGAGGACTATTTTTTGGTAGCGTGGGACAAGGTAACATCTCCATCTCCAAAACAGGGGTATAATACTTGCAGCAGGAGTTGAAAGGATTAAGAAATGCTTTGAAGATGAAAAGCATTAAGTGCCTCTGTAAGTTTCAAAATGCATGTTGATGTTTCCAGCCAGATAGTAACAAAAGTTGTAGGCCCAGAGGGCCTGGGGTGTTTTTGAAGGCAGCTCTGCCATCCTAATCCTTTACCCTTATTCTCATTGTCTGGGACTGATCTTGGAGGCTGGAATTTAAAAAAAAAGGCATTTTGAATCTGAAAACCGGCATTTTGCTGTCATTTTTCAACTTTTTTAAAAATAAATATTAATGCTATATGTACACTACTATATTAATACATCATGTAGTGATGTGTAAAATAACAACCAGCTCAGTACAGATTTCTGGTTGATTGGCAAGCGTATTATTTATTTCTTTAGCCTCCTAAGAGCTTGTCTGGCCATATGTTTTTCAAGAACGACAGATTGTGTGTGACAAGGAGATGGGGAGTTGTCCAGAGGTTTCTATAGGCTGAAAAATCCACGTTCTTTGAAGATTTCAGGGTGATGGCAAAGAGTTGCAGTGACCAGAACTGTGCATTTATTTAATCCCTTTTCAAATGAACACTGACAGAATACAGTATGATTTATTTTTTCTAATGGGATGCTCTCTGGCTAATGACAGTGGATTTAATACTTAGAGGAGTTAAATCCCATTTGAGATAAATCCCACTGAAACGCCAGAACCATGGTTCTCCATCTCTGAAATGAGGGGTCTTACACTTTTCCCCACTTCTTTATGTGGATATTTATAAATAAATCTGTTGGTGACTGTGGGGTTCTTTCACAGCAGGTGATGCAGAGCACTTGCTCTGAAACCTGGACCTTGGGCACTCTCAGCCAAATGACAGCACAAAAAAGTACTGCCCTTTCTCCCACCCTGTTATTTTCAGCTTGTTCCCACCTTGGGAAGCTGCAATACAACAGAAAAATGGAAGTAAGGAGTGCTGATAGCTGTTTGGCTATACCTTTTTGGGTTTTTTAATATTATTTGGCAGTAATGAGTGCTTTAGTAATAATTACAGAGCAGAAACCAGTCGAGTAAAACCTCATGTGTTTTCCATGATGATGTCTGTGTTTGGATCCAGCTACAGCAGCTTTATCAGGGGCTCTCTGAAAGCCCAACACTGCAGCAGTGTTTCATCCCTTTCCACGTGGATTCCTTTTATTTTTCTGGCATGAAACATCTCAAAGAGGCAGCGAGAGGTGCTGGTGGAAGGGCAGTGGGAATGGCAGAGCCACTCTGGATTTTTAATTAGGCTTTGAGCTGTCCCTTCAAAGCGTGGGGACATCCTCAGCCTTGTATCAGCAAAGCCTGACATTTCACTTCAAACAGGCCCAACGCAGCTGGCCTGGGCAGATAAAAGTGGCTGAGTGTGGAGCAGCAAGGTGGGCTGGCAGATAATTGGTTGTCCTGTGCTGTGCTGCTCCCAAGGATCCTGCCAGCACTGGTGGGGCTGCAGGGGTTGTTAAAGCAGCAAGGAGCCCAAGGACACTGGGAGCACTGGGAATCTCTCAGCTGTGGCAGGGCTGATAACACCTCTGCTAAGAAGGCACCAAAGGAAATGCAGCACATGGGAGCCCATTTTTCTTGGCTTCATTGAGCAGAGCAATGGTTAGAGGGGTCTGAGCACAGAGAGAGGCTGCTCTGAAGCCATGGCCTGCCAAGGGGAGGGAAAAACCAGTGCTTGTTGGCAAATTGCACCACGAGCTTCATCTCTCCTCAGGCTTTAGAAAGGAAAGGTGGGTTTGAGGTGGAAAGAAATGTGAAGTCAAAGATTGGGGGGTGTGTTTCCCAGGTACTCTTTTATATCCACATAAGAAAAGGAAGGATTAAGTATAAAGAGATTTTTTAGTTGTTTAGCAGTTGTTGGGGTTTGTTTGTCATTTATGGGTGAAAAATTGGCCAAGAAGTGCTTGGAGCCTTGTCAGTTGAGGATCCTCAGGTGTGGAAGTGCCCAGCTACAAGGAAAGAGCCCAGATTTTTGTGTTTCCATAGTCAGGGCACTCCATACTGGGATGCAGAGCTCCCTGAGCATGGGCTTGGATAATATCCCAGGAATGATTTAGCTGTATGTAGTTGAATATGAAAATCCATTTTTCTTATTTCTTTTTCTGCACATACAACTTAATAATTGAAATTCAAGGAACTCATCTGATGTACCAGCCTTCATTTTGTATGTCAAAAATAGTGCTGAGGTTTGGGCTAATAACTCTTGTATCATGGGTTTAATGCAGAGTGAAGTGTAAACCCATGAAGTACAGAGGGCCTGCATTCCTCAGTCATCCCTTTCCTGCACTTTATTGTTGTTCAATAACACGCTGTGTTAATGAAATCTGAAAGGATATCCTTGTGCTCTCTTTTCCATGGAAAACAGAGTTTAATAACGTTAGTTCTTACCCAGTGTTTGTTGTGAAGTCTTGACTTTTCTGACATAAAATAGTGTCAGCCAAGTCCTTGACTGAACCTTGTGCTCTGTGTGCCCTTCCCTGTACAGAAACCTGTACAATTCCTGTTCAATACTTTCTGTCGAGCTTAGCAGGGAAAAGCTGAGCTGACTTTTGAAATAATCAAGGTGCCACAAATCAGTAACACTCATTTCCAACCCCAAGAAAAGTGTTAATGGAATCACTTTTATCAGCTGCCTCTACGGTCTCTCTCGAGTCTCCCAAGTGATTTTGCAAAAGTATATTTGCACAATTACAGTAATTAGTAAAAGCAAACTATTCCATCTCCCTTCACCAGCTTCCCAGCCAGAAGCAGCTGATAAAACCAGCTTTTAGTGGTGCTGCTGCCCTTTGAGCCCGTGGATTTGCATGGGGTTGACTGTGTGATTTGAACCAGAAGAGCAGAAAACCCCAACACCTTTTTGCTGAAACTCCTGTACTTTTCCCTTCAGCATGTCTGCAGAACTGTCTGGCCAGTTCTGACCTTCCTTTGCACGTATTCCTGCGATGCAGCAGGAATTTCTGGCTATGCTTAGGGTCGTCACAGGTGGGAATGAGGCCAGGGAGGGAAAAAACCTTTAAAACAGACACATCTGGAAGTTGCCATAAAAGTTTCTAGAAGCTGGAATGCCTTAAGCAGAATTTCTTGTGTGTTCACCCTGGTGGGGTTCTAAGACTATTTTTATGCTGTTTTTTTGTGTATTTCAGACCAAATTGCATGTGAAGGGAAGTTCAGCCTGACAGGGATGATGAGATGGTACCACACCAAAGGGCAGAGCTGCTCCCATGACCTCCCTGTCTCTGCTTCTCTCCCTTTCAGCAAAGGGAGAATTAGAAACATTTCCTCTTGGGCTGTACTTTCACCTCAGGAGTGGTGTCAAACAAACCCTGGGGAGGTGTTTGTGGTGATGGGGAGAAGGGACAGACTCCCAGAAGTTGCTCTGGTGGGAGCCAGTTTATCTGGAGCAAGGCCAAGGTCACAAAGGGCTTCCCAGCCCTTGGGAAGAGCACATGGAGGCCAGGAGGGCTTTTGTTTGTTGGGAAATGAAGGAACCCAAGTTGTGTGGACCAGGAGGGCAAAGGTGGGATTTAATAGTGCAGTGAATGGCCAGGTAGGAAGAAATCAGAGCAGTCTCCACCAGCTCTTTCCCAGAAGGTCCCACAAGGGTCAGCTGTGCCATCCCTGCTCCCAGATGTGTCCCCATCCCAGCTGCTTTGGGAACAGGAGGAAGCCCAAGCCCTGCTTGGTGTGCAGGCTCAGCTCCCACTTGCCAACTGGTGGTCAAGCCCTCATGGACTGGTGTACTCCAGACAGGCCAAACCAACACCTTGGAGGCAGAATTTCTGTGTTGTATGGAAGGCACGTGAAGGATAAAATAGAAGGATTTTTAGTTGGAGGGTAATCCATTTGGCAGGTTTAACAATTAAAGGGTATTTAATTTAAATAGGCTGCATAATTTAAATATGGTTCGACTTCCTTGGGCACATCCTTTGTGTAATCTGAATTTCCTAGCTGCCTTTCATTCCTTTTGCCAGTGGCTCTCCAGCAGTGCCAGGGGTGATGTGGCATTCATTCCCCTGGTGTGGCTTGGTGGAGTTCAGCTGCAGAGAAGGGTTTCCAGGGAAAACTGCCCTTTCAGGTGCAGGCAGGAAGATGGGTAAGTCCTGGGGATGGCTTGTGTGGCACATTATGCAGCAGTGGTCAGGCAGCTGGATTGAAACTGTAAATTCCAGCCTTTGCTCTGCTCCATTAAAATTAGAAAATGTTATTCCTGGATAGGCAGTCTCTTGTGTCTTCCTTGTAGGAGGGAAGAAATGGGGGAAAAAATTAATATCCAAATGTATTGCAGGAGGAGGAGGAAAACTGCAAACTTCTCAAATGTTTTTTTTGGTTTAGATTCACTTCACCAAGGCTGGGGTTGCAAACAAAGCTAATGGCACCTAAAGAGCCAACATTCTCTGGTGACTAATTTGGGGAAACATGAAGTCCTAGTTTTCATTATTTTTCACTGAAATGAAACTATAAATTGTAAACTTCTGGCTCTTCCCTTTGAATTGTGCTGCTGATGTATTTTACACAGCCCTAGATCATTTCAGTAGCTGCTCTGAGGGATGTGCTTGATGCTCTTGAAGTTGTTAAATGCAGTTAGTTGATAATCCAGCTGTTCTTGGCAGAGGAACCTCTGCTGTGCCGAGCTCATGCTGGGAGCACAGGATTTTCTACCAAAAGTTGTGTTTGGTTTCTAAAATTTCAGATCCTGACATGCTGATGATACTGCATTTCCATTAAAACTACTGGATGCAAAGCCAAAATTAAAATAATCCCAACCTAGCCATGAGAGGACATAAATGAGGGGCCATTTCTAATGAAGTTATTTCTATTTGGTAAGAAATTAAATCTAATTAATTTTAAGATATTGATTCACCGTGCTATCATGTAAATATAATCGTGCCTCCCCCTTCATATTTATGTATTTATTCAGCAAGTGGTTGACTATAAGTCCAGAAATACATTTAAAAAAATACGTTCTGGAAATTGCAACCTCAGGCTTTGAAACGCTGCTTTTTCCTACATACCTAAGAATAGGAACAGCCTCCAAAAATAAATGAAAGCCAAGAGCCATTGCCATGGCTTTCAGTGCTTGAAATGGTGGATTTCTCCTGGAGGAGCAGAGGTGCAGCAGCTATTCTGGGAGGGGAGGATGTGGAGTCAGGATGAAATGAATGCAGCCCTGCTCTGTGAGAGCTGCTGAGTGTGCTCTCTGCTCCCAGTGTGTTGTCTGGATGATTTAGCAGAGCTGCAGATTCATAAGGAAGAAGAGGGGAAAATAAGTAGCTATAAAGGGGTAACAGTCATGAAAAAATGCAGTGGGGAGATGCATTGCTTTGGGATCCTTTGCAAAGGTGCTGAAAGCTGTTGTCCTCAGTGTGCATTCAGTGCAGGTGAACACGGTGTAGCTCAGGCTCATTGCAGGCTTTTACCTGGATTTTATTAATGCATCTCTTCCTGCAACTTGGACACAAAAAATGTTCTTGTATGTCCAAGGCCACTGAGCCCAAACTTGGGAGGTTGTGCAGAGCAGAGGTGCAGCACAGCTGGATTTCTGCTGCCTTCCCACATCCCACGGGAGCAGCTTCCCAGTGGAAGGTGTCCCTGCCATGGCAGGGGTGGCACAAGGCAAGCTTTAAGACCCCCTCCACCCAAAGCATTCCCGGATTCCCTGTGCCTGGCAGGGTTTGGATGCACCCCTGAGGCTGTGAAGGTGGAGATGGTGACATGCAGAGCACGGTGTGTGTGACAAACCCAGCAGTTCTGCAGCCATGCCCTTCTCCTGGGTGTCCAGCAGCTGGCCCTGTGCTGGGAGAGGACATTTCCTTTGGCTCCCCAAAATAGATCCGCAGCCTTTTTGGGCCTCTTGCTCAGAAATGAAGGTAGAGGCAGTCTTAGCATCGGGCCCAAAGGCCACAGATGTATTTAAAGGCTGCAGAGCTTGCTCTGGCCAGTCTGTGGCTGCAGTGTGGCTTCATGCAGACCCTGCAGAGCCTGGAATGCAGGGCTGGCCCACAGCCATACCCACGCCGGGGAGGATTGTCAACTTGTGGCCTTGCTTTGATGATGCAGAAAGAGAAAAGACAGATTCTTTTTATTTTTATTTTTTTTTGCCTTTTGGTGGACAGAAAATAACTTGATTTCTCCCAGGGCTGACAGGAATCTATTTCTACATTAGTTATTCAGAATCCCAGGAGGTGCTGAGCCCCTGTGGGCAAAGGGAAGGGAGGGAAGAGACAGAGGAGGAGGATGAAGTGGCTGTGTTGATGAGGCAGGAGCAGTGGCAGCTCCCCAGTTTGTCCTGATGCCACAGTGCAGTGAAAGGGCAGGATCTGATCTGTTATTTTTATATTTTTTAGCTTTCCTGTTGCCAAGCAGAGCAGCAATGCCACTCTCCTCTGAGAGAGGTTTGGTGCAGGAGCGCTGGCAGGGCTGCAATCAGCCCTTCCATTTATCCCTGGGCAGTGCTGAAGGCACAGTGTGCCCCCAAATAAAGCAATTAAAGCATTAAAACCTGGCAAATACCCCCTCAGCTGCTGCTGGGGGTCCCAGGCCTGTGGCAGAGAAACATTCCCAGCTCCTCCTTTCCAACCCCAGTTCTCTAGGAACAGATTTTAGACTCTCTTTGTGTGGAGGGGTCGGTGCCTGAGCCTTCCCCCTCTAATCCCTTCCCAGGCTGGCTGCACATTACCAGGCCGTGCTTAATGCACACACTGCCCCATGAAAGGGCGCTTTGTGGGACGAGCCTTTTGTGCCTTTCGGCATCTCTGGGCAATTCCTGCGGAGCTTCCCAAGTCCGCCTGACACCGAGTGGCAGAGGAAAAGACCTTCTGCTTTCAGCTTGAGTGGAGAACAATGGGGAGCGGGGGAGGGAGCGGCTCTGGGTGGGCACACACCAGCCCGGCTCCCTCCGGCTCCTCCTGCCCAGCCTCTGCCTTCCCAGCGCAAGGAGCTTCCCAGCAGGCACAGCTGCCTTTGTGGGGACAACTTCTCTGAGCCCCGAGGTTCTGGTTTGGGCCACTGCAGTGGCCACTCACAGCAATAGCTTGTGATTTATTGATTGGTTTAGTTGTTTTTGAAATTGGGTTCTGGTTTGGGCCACTGGAGTGGCCACTCACAGCAATAGCTTTTGGTTTATTGGTTGTTTTAGTTGTTTTTGAAATGGAGATCTGATGTGGTCCTTCATCTTCTGTTTAATGTTTTGGTGGGGGGTTTTGCTGTCTGTGGTTCTTAGTGGAAAAAAAAAGGATTTCTTTCTCAAAAAATAAAGCTGCAAGGTCACAGATGTTTGGTTTGACCTGGCAAACATCTTCACATGAGCAGGAATCTAGAGGACATATATTTAATTCTTCATTGGCAAAAAGAGTGAAACTTTGACCAAAAAAAGTAATCCTGTTGTTCTCTGATAAACCCACCTTTTGTAGTTGCTGCTAATTCACACCATGCTCGGGGGGGTTACAAGCACAGAGAGCTTCTCCTCCTGCAAAGACCCCCAGAAATCTATTTCAGTTGGGAAACCTTGGAGCAAAGGTGAAGTTAGAGAAGATTACTAACAAACAAAAAAAAAAGCCACACTTTTAATTAGGATGAAGTATCAGATAGGTGTCATTGGAGTGCTTTGGAGGAGGGTTTGTAATTTGCTCAGACCACAGAATCCCCCTGGTCCATCCCTGGTGGGAAGGGTGGTTGCACTCTGTGTGTTGAGTTCCTTTGTTCCTCTGAGGAAACATCCAGGTGGGGATTGGTGATGGTTGGGAAGCTCCAGCCAGATGTGGAGCTCACCTCTGCTCCTTGCCTTGGGCACAGCCTACACCTCCATCACTCTGCATCTCATGCCGTGTGTGTGCTGGTGGTTCCATCGTGTCCAGAAAGAGCAGCTCAGTGTGTGTGGCTGGAGTGGAGCATCTGCAGGTTCCCCAGGGCAAAGCAGCTGGTGCTGCGGTGGCTGAAGGTGGAGACTGAGGGCTGGGCTACACCCAGTGCCTTCAAAGGGCTGCGAAGGGAATTAAAGGGGAAAATCTGCCAGAGCAGCAGCGTGGCCAAGGTCAGAGAGAAACAGGGGGGAGGGCAGGGGTGGGCTCTGTGTTCAGCCATGACTTGAAAGCACCTCTTGCCTCGGGATAAACCAAGATATTTTGCATTGATGTCATTGGGCTGAGTGAGAATTGTAGCTGAATAGTTGTGAAAAGCTTTCTGAGGCCAAATCACTTTGACAGCGTTTGGAGCTCACACCATTTCTCTGCATAAACCAAATTAGCTCGTTTCTAGGTGTGCTTTTAGATGGGTGTGTTCCAGGGTCATTTTCCTCAACCTTCTCTCCCCCAAAAAAGCTCCCACAGCAGTAATAACCTGGATTTAATTCCTAAGAGGAGTCTGTGTGTGTTTCCATGTTAAACCCTTCATTTAACTCATTATATCCTGGATTTAATTCCTAAGAGGAGTCTGTGTGTGTTTCCCTGTTAACCCCTCATTTAACTCATTACGTGGGTATATGTGCAGCTTTCTGGTATCTTTCTCCCTCCCTCTTTTTTTTCATCAAAACAGAAGAAAATCTGTTCTTAAGTCATTGAGTGATTTTCATATATTTTTAATTACCTTTGTTTATGACTCACCTGAAGGATAAAACCTCCCTGGTGTGTGAACTTTCCCATTTTTAATGATTTAATTTTTATTTTTTTATTTTTATTTTTTTAAAGTTTTGAGTACTGTCTTTGCTTCATTAAACAGAACAAACCTGGACATTTTAAGAGTCCGAGTGTTAATTTAAAAAAGAAATAGGGATTTGTGTCCTGCAGGGATCAGAAATGGGATGGCAGCACTGGAATCAGAAAATAGCCATTTCCCCCAGAATGTGGAGCTACAAAAATGGGCAATTTTCTTCCACAGAGTAGATAATTCCATATTTCTCCTGGTTGCAGTCCCTCCAAACTGTGCTATTAATGAAATGAGCAGTTGTGGCTCATTTAATAAATATCTCAGTTAATAAAATAATCTGTTTTCTGATTCCATGAGTGCAAATCCCACCTTGCACTGACCTTTCCATGCCCAGGGGCTCGTGGCACAAACTTATGTTACCTGTAAGCTCAGGTGGTTGTTGAATTCTGTCCTTTTTGTGCTTTTGGTGCCTTCCATGGGGATTTTGGTGCTTTTACCAGTCAAGTGCAGCTCCTCTGTGACTGTGGCATTCAGGGAGCTCTGAACTGGGGACTTGGAGAGAAAACCAGAGGGAACTGAGCTTGTTGGGTTTTAAAGGAGGTGCTTGGGATGGATAAAGCTCCTGGAACTCTGGGGTTTGATATCAAGCTCCTATTAATTATCTAACACCACCTATCCTGCTTGCTTAGTGAAATATTTAGAGAAACACTCCATGGTGATCCTGTGAACTGATTTTTAAGAGTAATCCTTTATTATTTCCCTGCATATTTGCTGCAAGTTTTGTGTTCTGCACGTGATTTTCAGTTTTTTAGGAGAGACTTAGTTGAACACTGAATTGAAAATCAGGTTCCTACTTGGCCAGATGAAGATATCTCCTGAGGAATAATATCATTTCCCTTTTCACAGAACTACTGCATGTTCTGCAGGCTGGCATAACAAATATTCAGGGTTGGTTTTTTTTCCAGCAGAATAAAACCCCTCACTATTATTGTTATTACTATTTTATTTTTGGTGACTGAAAAACTGAACCAGGAAATGACCCAAGACACAGTTTCCATGACACCCTCTCACTTGAATCCAGTTTTCAAGAAGATGAAAGGCCAGAGCAGTCTTTTGATAGTGAGCAGCTAATTGGGTGGCTGAGAGAGGCAGGTTTTTCTCTGGGAAAAAAAAGAAAGGAGAGAAGAAATGGAACAGCTGTGTTTTGGTACATGTGTATAATCCCAGATAAAACTCTCCAAGGACAAGGAAATACAGTAATACCTCTGAGAGAGGAAAAGGAAGAATTTCTGAAAGCAGAAATGTGGCTTTTTTGGGGGAGCTCAGGCTTGAAATCAAAATCTACTGGAACAAATGTGTTAATAAGTGGTGGATTTGTACTAATATTTGGATAATTGTAATACATAATATTTATGATGTAGCACCCGTGTAGTCTCTGCAGTGAACGGTCTTCCAAGAAATGGCAAAGGGGATAAATATTTAAACAGTGGAATACTTGACATGAGGATATTTTGGCTAAATGGTGTGAATCTTGGGGCTGGTTTGGATTCGAGGGGTTACTCCCTAAGGAATCCTACAAGACTGTGAGTGGTGAGGGTGCAGCTCCTGAGTCAGGAGGGGTTTTTGCTGCTTCTCCTGGCTACAGGAGGCTTCTAATGTGCCTCCATTCCAGGGTTACCTTTGTTTCCCCTGACACTTTGAACACCTGGAGGGGAGGGTGGGAGGAATAGTTTGAGATCCCTGTTGTCCTGCTGTGTGTTCTCCGTGACCTGCTGGTCCTGGAAGTGTTTCCATGCTTTGTTTACTCCTTTGGAAGTTTTCATGCAGAATGTGCCATCGAGGCTGGCATAATTCAAACTCAGTGGGATAGTCTGGGGTTTAGGCTTAGCAGAGTAGGTTAAATGGGATATTGGGAAGGGATTCCTGGCTGGGAGGGTGGGCAGGTGCCCAGAGAAGCTGTAGCTGCCCCTGGATCCCTGGGAGAGTCCAAGGCCAGGTTGGAGCACCCTAGGACAGTAGAAGGTGTCCCTGCCCATGGCAGGGGGTGGCACTGGATGGGCTTTAATGTTCCTCCCAACCCAAACTACTCTGTAATTCCATGAATATCAAAGCTGGCCTTCTTTTTAAATGCAGGAGGTTGGGATCTCCCCAGTGAAACCTGAGCCAAGAGCCCCCAGACTTTCAGAAAGCCTTTGGTGATCTGTGAACCTAAAAATCTGCTGCACCATCAATAAACAGGCAGCAGGAGGTGGGTCTGGAGGGCTTGCAAGACCTTTTCAGGACACCACCCTGTGCTCATCCCCTGCCTCCTGCAGTGGTGGGGGAGCAGCTCCTTGTCGGGAGGGCTGAACCACTCTAAAGTTTGGCTGCCCCTCTCAGGCAGCTCCATTGGCTTCCCATATGGACAGACTGGGAATGAAAGGCTGGGAAAGGGCCCTGGGGGTGCTGGTCAGGGGCCAGTTGGCCACAGTCAGGAGTGCCTGGAGCCAGAGGGGACATCCCTGTCCTGGGGGGCATCAGGGCAGGGAGGGGATTGTTCTGCTCTCACCTGCAATAGGGGGGCAGGTTGGGGGGACACAAAGGAAGGGAGAGATTGAGTCATTGGAGAGTGTCCAAAGGAGGCACATGGAGATGGGTCAGGGCCTGGAGGGGCAGTGTGAGGGGACACTGAGGGCACTTGGGGTGTCCAGCTGGAGAAGAGGAGACTGAGGGGAGACCTCATGGCAGGGACACCTTCCTGGGGAGGGGCAGGCTCTGATCTCTGCTCTGTGGGGACAGGGACAGCACCCAGGGAAGGGCTGGGGCTGTGCCAGGGCAGGGTCAGGGGGGATCTCAGGGAAAGGCTCTTCCCCCAGAGGGTGGTGGGCACAGCCCCAAGGCTGCCAGAGCTGCAGGAGGGGTTGGAAGATGCTCTGGGGCACAGGGGGGGACTCTTGGGGATGCTTTTGACTTTGGGACCTTGTGCTTGTGTCCTTGTTAGGAGTGCAAAGACACAGGAAGAATAGAAGTCCAGCTGGGGAGGTGAGACAGGAGTGCTGAGCTGTTCCCAGTGCAAGCCTGGCAGTTCCCAGGGTCTCTGCAGCAAAAACTGCACTGTGAAAACACATGGGAAAGCCTTTTGGAAATTAAAATACAGATTGCATGCTGAAACAGAGGGAGGGAGAGTTAACTGGGGGGTACCAGCAATTTATGAATTTATTAAAATTGAAATCTATTCATTAATTGGCTAAGGTCAATTATCAGTGTCAGCATAATGAATAATTTTCCCCCCTCCACTCCCTGACAGTGACATCCTGACACCAGTGTAGCAGTGAGTGTGTGAGACAAGAGGAATTATTTATTCCCTGAGTAAGATTAATCTCCTTCCAGTCTGCATTAATGCCTTTATTTCTCCTTCGTGCCTGCACTGGCTAATCCTGATCCCAAAATGGATTATGGGGTTGTTTCCACCTGTCCAGATGGAGGTGCAACACCCAGATAATGGCACAGATTCCAAAGAGAGGGATTGATGGAGTTGCTGAGCTGGAGGTGGTCTCTGCACAGCCTTAATCCTTAATTCCATTATAGGTTTGCCATTCCTAACATTGGGAGCCCAATGTGAAAACTGCTCTGATTGACACCTATTTTATGTGCACTGGAGCATCCTCAAAAATTAATTAGGAATGGATGGTAGGAAACCTTGAAATACTGTGAAACACAGAGTTTTCTGATTTCAAGTGCTGCCTAAGGACTCTTGATTATTTTTAATGAAGATGACACTGCACAGGATCAGCACAAGAGCTTCTTAAATAAGAGAGTTCATCCAAGTGGGATCTCTTGGAGGAAATCACAGCAGAGGTTTGTTTGGAGTAAATGAGCAGCTTTTCCCCCAGAGATTCCAAAGTATTTTATTTAGGCAAAACTAAACATGACTTGAGATGAGAAAAGAGGTCAGATAATTCTCTTCTGTTTGGAAACAGAAATTGGTTTAATTGTGTTCGTTTACCAGAGGTGGTGGAGTTTGCTTCATAGTTTGTCAATATTTGTTGAAAAAACAGCTTGTAATAATATTTAGAGATGGAATGAGAAATAGCAATTACCTCTGTCAGTGTGTAAGTTTTGACAATGTGTTCACATGAGTCCTTTTGGATGTTTTTAATGGGTACAACCCACTGGCAACAGGAGGGAAGGAGTTAAACTACCATTATCACTTTCCTCTTGGAAAGTGGAGGATGAACCGCTGGAGATGTGGGATAAGGATGGGAACCCGCAGCAATTTGGCCCTTACTGGGAATTGGCTGCCAAAAGCTTTTCCAGTGGCTTGGGAGGCTTGACAAAAACCCTGCATTGTAACGTGAGGTGTCACCCTCAGACAGGTGAAATGCCTTGACAAAATTTGGGGGGGATTCTTTCCAATTCTCACTGCTAATTTGAGGCAACCATTTTCTAGAAATCCTTCAGTGTTGTTAATCAGCAGCTCAGCAGAAGAGCTCCTGCTCGGATTTTTAATTGGAGTTCAGTCTCATTTCCTGCCACTCAGCGTTGCAAAGATAAATATATTTATAATAATTTCAACACAGCTGATTTTCCTAAGGCTGGAATCACTATCTTGAGTTAGGAAATCCTCCTGGCTGCTCATCCAGAGGCACTGGATGACACTTGTTTCAATGGTGTGTATTTGTTATATTTATTTAAGATGATAAATACTCAGATAATTAGAGCAGCAGATTAGAACTTCTGTTTTGTGATGTTTCCATAATAGTTTTATGCCATTTAATCCCCTTTCCTGGAAATAGGATTTGTGCCAAAGTGGCTGTGGTGGCAGGAGAGCCCTCAGAGCCCTCTCCATGCCCTGCCTTGGTGGGACCAGCCCATCTTTGGGACCCCCGAGCCCACCTTGGCCCTGCAGTCGGGGGAACAATCAGGGCCAGGAGAAAGGCCCCTGCTTTGCACAACATCTGATAATTCCTTGCTCCTGAAGGCTGGATGGAGGAATTCCTGCGGGCTGGCTTGGCAGGAGTGCTGCTGGAAGCGCTGAGGCAAATTCTGCTCCTCTTCAGTGCCTTCCCTCATTAAATCCGGAGCTTTCTCTCCCTTTTTTGGGGCTGGAATCTGCTCTGGGCTTGATTAACACTGGAGGGTTTGTGAGAGTTTGGGTTGTTGGCTGGCTTTTGGTTTTTTCACTCCCCCCTCTTTCATGTAAATGATGTCTTGCTATTTTGCTTGCTTTTTTCCCTTTTTAATTAGAAGAATAAATGCTGGCATTCATGCCCAAATTGCTTTGAAGTGCTGCAGGAATTCAATTCACGAGCTTCCTCCAGTCTCACCCTTCAATCCTTTTTTTGCAGACTGATAACATCTAATGGCTCTGCTGTTGCAGAAGATTACATTTGTTTTCTGGGGGCTGCCCTGCCTTCTGTGTGCCCAGATAACAAGTTAAACACGAGGCAGAACAGGCAATCAGCCCCAGCCAGAGCTTGGCCAGGGCTCACTCAGGCTGGACCAGAAACAACCAGGGAGCAATGAATAGTCCTGGGACTGAGGTGGGGACTAAGTGACCTCCTGGGTGCCACAGGAAAGTGGCTCGGCAGTTTCTCCTGGGGATTATTGCCTTCTTTATTGACCCAGAAATTCTTTGCTACTTTGCATTGTTGTTTCCTGGGCTCCAGGGTGCAGTGGTGGGGTGTGCTGGAGGGGTGTTTGGTGGTGGTCTCAGGTGGACCTGTGGCTCATGAGACAGCACGGGCAGAGGTTGTGACATGGGGAGTCACTCCCTGAGTTCATTCCATCCCTGTTTTGGTAGCAAGAGGGAAAAATACCCTATTGCCAGTGCTGGTTGAAGGGGTAATTCTCTTTTCATCAGCACTGAAGGACAGAAAATGTTTCCTAAAGCTCACAGAGGCTTTCACATTTCAAGGTCAGAAAGATTAAACTGACTCTTCCCTGCTTTCCTGGGTGATTGGGGATTGTCCCAGTGTCCAAAGGTGGGCTCCCAGCTCTGGCACTGGAGGCAGCTGAGGTGGGACAGCCCTTCTCAGCCAGGACACGTCTCCTATGATTACAGTAATGAGTGTGAAGGGTCTCTCTTCTTATTTTTTTTAGCTTCTTTTAAAAGTCAATTCAGAAGTTAAACCTCCTAAGGATTTAGGAGTGCAAAGTTGCTCCCACTTCCTTCTGCTCGAAAAAGGAAGGGTGGGGATTATATCAAGGAAAAATGATGTAAATGAGGTGTGTAAACAGTTGACCTTAAAACTCTTCTACTTATTAATAGAAATACTATCATATGAGAGTAACTTTGTAGAGTTTATTGCAGACACTGACCCTCTTTTCCAGGTTTCCACTCTGGACAGAAGTGGGGGTGTCTTGGTGCCAACTGTGTGTTGCAGCTTTACCCTTTGGTGTCTCTCAGTGCACTGTAAGGCAGCTCCTGGTCCAGAGTGCTGCTGCAGGGCTTCCAGGGGAGGCTTTTGGGGTCTTCAGCCTGTGTATGTTGATGGTTCCTGCTGAGAGATCCTGCAAAATAATCCTCCTGGACATTTAAAGAAGCACTTGTGTGATTCCATTGCCATCAGCCCATTCATTTTATGCACAGGAGTTTAGTGTTGTGATTTATGATCTAGAAATCCCTGTATTTGTCTTCTTGGAGATTGTTTTTTTCCTAATTCAAGTAGGTCTCCTTAACATCCCATTCCAGCCTGAGTGTTCCTGTGTTTCCCCAAACCAAACCCACCCAAAAAGCTTCTGCTTGGGTTGTTGAACTGGCGAGGAAGCAAACCCCCACACAAGGCTTGTATTACTGCGTCAGTGTTTCCCCATTTTCAGTCCCCAGCTTGAAAGCAAACCAGAAAAATTAAACCCCAGAAAAATTAAACCCCACAGAATGAAGGCTCAGGTTCATTTTGCCTCTGATAAATGCTCAAATTTAAGTTTTCTTTAAAGGGAGAACAACTGAGGTGAAAACAGTTCACGAATCAAAAAGTTCTCCACCTGAAAAAACCCCCAGAAATATTTTAAGTTTCCCATCCTAGAGGCTGGAGTGAGGAGTAAGTGCAGGGAGGGAAAATCCCATGCCATTGAGAAGCCCATCTGCTTTGTATTTTAAGGTTGGGTAGCATGACTTTCTTCCTTTCTGAAATGCTGCCATATACATTGTCATGAGAATAACCTTGGTCAGGTTACACTGGCTAAAGGAATAATCTTTTTAACATGTGGAACTAATTTTCTTGGGGTATTTCCCCCTCTCACTCCTTTTCCCTTCCTCTTCTGTGGACCCTTGAAGAAAGAAGACAAAAACTGCCGGTTCTTGGTTGCATTTTTGGCAGTTGCTCAGTTTTCCATAGCTTTGTCTCCTTGCAAATGCCTGAAGTTTTCCAAGGGAACAAGTTTATAAGAACTGTTGCTCTGCTTTGGTCCTTTCCAAGCAGTGTCATCCCTATTTAGCATCTCCCCTTGCGAGCCTTGAAACGATCCCAAAGGCTTTTCCCTCCCACAGCCCCGACACAAACACCAACTGTGCTGCTTTTCACCCTCCAGAGCAGGAGCAAAGGCCTCCCCCAGCTGTGCTGCTGTGCCCTGTGCTGCCCAAAGCATGTGCCAGGGCTGCAGGGATGGTGGCAGCTTGGCTCAGGCACGGGGAGCGGGCAAACAGGCTCCATGAAGAGAAAAATTGGGAGGAGAGGTCATGTTTTCCTGCTTGAAACTGTAAATAAATGTGGAGATGCACATCTGCAAAGGTCCATCTCCTCAGTGCTCTGGTTGGGGCTGATGGCTCTGCCTTTGCTCCCAGTGGATTTTTCCCCCCACATTTCAAGTAGCCTTGTGCACATTTTATCTGTGAATATAAAATCAGCAGAGCCATTTCACTGCAGCTGCCAAAGGAGGCTTTCAAGTGGTGGTGTGGTTTGACACTGCCAAGGTGGGTAACTGAGACAGCCCAACTCTGCCCATCAGCAGTGACTGGAGATGTTCTCTGAGCAAAAAGGACATGCCAGGAGAGGTGTGGAGGAACCACAAGCTGGATGAGTCCTGGCTTGTCCTTATTTTATAAGGGAGCTGCTGCTCGTGGTGCCTGGCCCCTGGGAAAGCAGCAGCCTGAGCTCAGCATCGCATCTCTGTCTGCCTCCCTGGCAAAGGTATCCCTTGCTGCTTGACAAGCACCATCATGAAAAGAGCATAATGATTAAATCCTCTCTGTGAAAGCCACAGGAGGAGAAGGGTGTTTGCAGTGTGGTGGTGGGACATTTCTTGTGCTCTCATCCCCCCGGGTTTGCCTTTTGCTGTGTTTTCCTCCAGTTTACTGCAGTTTCTTCCATGGATATTGTAAATTCCTGCAGGCAAACACGAGGCATGTCCTCGATCTCCTGGGAACCCCTCCATTTAATGTTTCTTGGTTTTAGGAAATGGTAACAAAACAGAACACGATATGGCTTCAGACACTGCAAAAATAAACTGCAGACAGAAGCCCCAGGTTCCCCTGAAAACAGCCCCACTCGGTGAGTTCCATCAGAGAGAGGATTTGCTGGGTATTTGTTTGCTCACCACTTTTTAAAACATTAACCTTTCAAATAGGAAACAGACCCTGCTTAGGAGCTGCCTGAAGGTTCAGAAGGATCCCAGCCCTGCTGTGTTTTACACATGTGCATTTGGCTACTGCCATTCGGTAGAACTTTAGAATATTAATGGATTTTTTCATCCTGTCATTGCCCAAATATGACAGGTGACAGCAATCTGTGCCCTAAACCTGCTGAAAGGTGTTTTTATTTGCTTTTTAAATCTCTTGTAGTATAGTTGGTAAACCAGCTTGGATGTGTTTACAGCTCAGTGACTATTTTGCTAATTGTGGGTTTGTTTCTCCTGGTTCTCTTTGTCTCTAAAAATGTTATTTTTGTCGGTGAGGGGGTGGATTCGTATCTCGTCTGGCAAATAAAGTGATGTGCAAATGGTTGGCTGCTCTGCAGAGCAGTTGGCCCTGGTTTCTCGTTGGGGACCTTGGAGGTTTGGGGGCTCTTGCTGTTTGTTTTGATGCCGTGCTGACTGTCAGACAGGCTTTTTGAAGTGTTTTCTCCCTGCAGTTCTTTGCTGCCGAGCCCATTTTCATCTCAAGCAGCCCAGGGAAGAGCCAGTTAATGCTTCACTTCTTATGCTAAGCTCTGTCTCCAGTCACCTCCCAGGTTTCCAGGGAAGTTGCCTCCAGCCTCAGATGATGAATACAAGTGTCTTAAGCCCTGTTTTGGGAGCCACAAAGCCAGGTCTGAGTTCCTCCTTATCTCTGGCTTGGTGGGAAACCTGACTCCATCCATCCTCCCCGGGCTGTGGGTTTGGGTGCTGGGCTCATCCGTCACTGTCACACCCCACCTGCGGGAGGCATTAGATGTTGGTGGCCCAAATCTGCCCCGTGCCAGCCCCCTGCCCTGGATCCTCCCATTGCTGCCTGGTTTATCTCACCTATCAAGTATTTGTCCCCTTGTTCCAAGCTGGAATTGGCGCCAGAGCAGTTGCAGTCTCTAAAGGATGTATCGAGGAAGAGTTTCTAGGAGGCTGCAAGTGCTTTGACCCAGGCAGGTAATGAAAGGGCTCAGGAAAGCAAATGTTGGCAGTGTGTGTTTGGAAAACAAAGCCCTGCTGTCTCAGGGCTCCATCCAGGCTCTCCTCTGCCTGTGTGTTTTGGGGCTGTCATGGGTCACCAGCAATCCTGGGGTGCTCCCTGCAGATACCTCCATCCCCTCTTGTCAGGGGCTGTTTGTGTAGCTGAGCACAAGTGTTGGAGGAGGAAGGGGAGCATTAGGAGTAGGAATGATATTCCCAGTGCCAGGAGGCCCCAGGGATGGGTCAGGGCTCAGTGCTCAGCACCACCCAGTTCAGACCTGGCATGAAGGAGCTGCAGGTGACAGGTACAGCCAGCAGAGAAATAGTATTTCTCTCCACTGTTTGAATCGTTTAAAAAGAATTTGTATGAAGAATACAATAAGCTTCAAAATGTTGATGACAGCAAGAGGGGTGGGAAATGAAGACAAATAAGATGCTGTTTCAGGGCTTGTTCCTGTTGGTTTCCTCATGATCTGTGGACTAAGAGTCTCCTCTCCCCCCACAGTGCTTTTAATTAAAATGGTAGTAGATTCTGCATTGTTTTAAAGGAATTGGTCTCATTCCAATCTCATTCCAAATCAAGCAAAAATAGGTGAAAAACCTAGTCCAGTGGCCAAATAAATTCCTGCTGGCACTGTGACTCTTATATAATGTTCCCTGGCATGACTTTGCAGGTTCATAAACACAGCTAGGTGTGAAAGGGTGGAGGAAGGGTCAGCTTTGTGTTGGGGACAGAAAGCTCCATTCTCAGGAGCTGACAGTCTATTTCCTCCTCGTCCCTTTTGATGTCTGGGGACTTAAATGCTGCGTGGAGAGAAAAAATTCAATTCGTTTAGAACATTTTGCATCAAAATGACACGCTTTAATGTATTTGCTTCTGATGTTTAAATTATCTTTTCATCTCATGAGGGGGGGGAAAAAAAGCCAACGTGTTTGTAGTTAATGTGCCCAAGCAGAACTTTAAACAAAGGGCTGGATGAAGAGGAAGTCTCAATGTACTGAGAGGAGATGCCTTTTTTCCCCTCCATTGCCCCCCTTCCTGGCTCTCTGAGACTTGTAAACCGAGAGATTTATTGCTGCCCTTCCAAAGGCTTCTTTGGAATTAAGGGCTCAGATGTTTGAAATTCCTCAGGTCCTCAGGAAGGGAGAGGGATAAAGGGAAAAGGATGATGCTAAGTGGGAGCAGAGCACACCAAAGGGTTTTCCAGGCTGGCTCGGCCAGTTGGAGCTTTAGTGGGAGGAAATCAGCTGAACCTGCATGGAAACAACTCTTGGAGTTGTGGACCAATGGCTGGGTGAAATTTAGGCTTCTTTAGTAATTGCAGTTGTTACTGCTGGTAATTTGGAGAGCTGGCTCTGGCTAATTGTGTGCTGTAACCATGAGCTGCAGTAATTTCACAGGGTCTCCAGGAGCCCCTGTCCTCTGCCAGGTGTGATGTCACATGTTTGACCTCCCAGTGAGGGATGTGGGATCCCTTCCAGCAGTGAAATCCCAGCTCCCCAGGAGGCTGGCAGAGAAATGTCTCACAGCCTGAGTAACCCCCTGATATGGCTATTACATTTATTGATGTTGAATAACCAGCACTGTTCTTGTTTTGCATGGTAATGCTCTCCCAAAACTCTGCTGCATCACACACCCACCACATACTGCTGTTAACACAGGTGGCAAAGGGATGTTTTAGGGACACTGTACGTTTTCCAGTGGGAGTGGCCCCATTGTCCCTAAGGGGAAAGCTGCCCTTGGGAATGAGAAATCTTGCAAATTAAGATTTCCCACACATAAGCCCTGCAAGTAAACAGGGAAGGCAGTGTGGCTGTCACCTGTGGGGACACTCCTGTCCCTCTGGGAACTCCTGGGAGCTTCCCCAGGGGAGGACACAGCTCTCACTTCTGCCTTCTGAGACATCCTTTTATTGCCATTAGTGAGGTCGGTCTGGTTGTGTTCAAAATCTGGGCTCATTTTTCTTTTTTCCAGATACCAAATATGCACAGAATATTCTGAGTTGAGAGGGACCCCCAAGGATCCTCAAATTCAATTCTTGAGAGAATGGGCCATACAGGGATCAAACCTGCAGTCTTGGCTTTGGTTTAGTGCTGTGCTTTACCCAGCTGAGCTCATTTCAGGGTTAAATACCCCCGAGTTTGGCTCACAGCCTCTGCTGTTGGTTGGAAACCAGTGCTTTAGATCTAAATAGTGATGCTGGGTAAATGTTTGGCAAGAGAAGGGTCACAGCTGGCATGGCAGTAGCTTTGTGATGTGAGACACTTTGCCAGCACCTTCTGTGAGTCTGGTAAATCAGCAGATGTTTTGGGAAAACCCTGTAATGGCCTTGCCTTCTAAACCAGAGTGAGCCTCTCCGTGGAGATGTGATTGCCCTTGGCTAAACCTGGGACTGGACACTCCCCAGGTCCTTTTCTGACCTGAGTTCCTCATCCATTTACCTTTAGGAGCTGGTTTAATGTGGCAGTCATGACAAAAGTCTCTGACGCATCCTTTCTGGTTTGTCTTGCAGAGAATATTCAACTCCTTTGTGTACACGGAGAAAATCTCGAATGGAGAAAGTGAAGTGCAGCAGGTGAGTGCCAAGGTCCCCTCCCACCTCCCCTGTGTCCCCAGGGCAGGGGCTGCACTCCTGCCTGCATTTGGGGCCCTTCCCCACACCCAGCACAGCGGGGAACAATGGAATAAATATAAATGGAGATGGGCTGGGCGGGCTGAGCATGCAAAAGAGAGTTTTGCATCGCCATGAAAAGGTCTTCCATCTGGTTTTTGTCCTTTGGAAACAAAAGGACCCTCATGTAGAATCTCCCTTTAATTGACAGGCTTTCATGTTGGAAGTGTCTCTTAAAATGGATTTCATTCAAAGGAAAACCACTCATATCTTTGTGGCAATGGTGTCACTTGCTTTGTGGCAATGTGGGACAGCTCCAGCCTTGTGCATGACACTTGTGGTTGAGGGGTTTTTGTAATTTTGGGAGGGGCTTATGGGATCACATTTGAGCATTTAACTCTTCAGTTTAACACTGAGGTGATTCATCTCGTGGTTTGTATTTTAAGACGTGTAGATTTTCAAAATTAATTTTGGATCCATTTTAGAACAGATCAAATAGAGCGTGTTTTATTCTTTAGGAAATTAAGGTCCTAATTATAATCACAGCTGCACCCTCATGGTAAAGGCCGTGGGGTTTGGTCAGAGGCAGCTGGATGGGCAGCCTGGACCAAAGATCCAGCTTTTCCTTCCACTTTAAGCCTGGCCTGGCTTGCACGATCCTCAGGGGGTAACCCAACCTTCCTGGACCCCCATCCCACCAGGTGTGATGTTCAGGGAAAACACAAGTGCCTCAGGGTGGGGCTTTCCCCAGGCAAAAGGGAATTAGTGCTCAGCCTGGCTGTGTTTTGCAGGAGCATGGCACGTCCGTGGGCACTGCCACTGCTCATGGCACACAGAAAGAATAAACACTCCAAGTTGTGCTTATTGGAAATGGGGACATTTCCCCTCCTGGCAGGGCCTTGCAGAGCCAGAAGGTCCCCCCTGAGCCTCCTTTTCTCCAGGCTGAGCCCCCCCAGCTCCCTCAGCTCCTCCTGCTGCTCCAGCCCCTTCCCAACTCTGTTGCCCCCAGCTTTGCCTTCCCTGCCTTCACGCCCAGGTGGGTCCTTGCATGCAGAGGGACCATGAGGGTGTCATTGTCACCTGACTTCAGGAGTCTGAATCCCAAACCATCCCAGCCTCTCTAAGGAAGGGTTTCCTGGCTTTGCACTGCATTTTTCTGGAGCGTTTCTGGGTGGTCTGAGCGCCACAGAAGGGCCATGTGGGATGGATTATACGTATCAGATGGCTTTTGAAAGCCCCAAAGTGTTGTTGGGAACCCAAGAAACTGGATTAGAACTTCTTTGAAGTCCCGCCTATGGATTCTCCACTTAGGGAAAGACTCAGGTCCCCCGTGCAGATGTCAGTGTTCCCCTAAGTGGGTATAAATAGCTGTCTAAACACTGCAGGTTGTGAGATGGATTCGGGGCTGTCACGGGAGACAAACGAGGCCCTGCTGAAGCATAATTACTGTGGTTAAAAGCTCAACGGTGAAAGATAGAAGAAGAATTGAGCACTTCTGTTTCCCTAATAACCAGATCTTTTAGCCCTAATGAATCACTGGAGTTTTCTGAGTAAGAGCAGGCCGTGCAACCCCGGGATCGTGTGGAGCACAGGCAAACAAACGCAGGCAGATGGAATCCCCTGCCTCCCATCCCTGCTTTTGTCAGTCATTAACATTTTCTTAGCAACTGATACCCAAAGGCAATTCATTGTGGCTTTATGTCAGCTGGGCTGCTCTCCTTGTTTTGGGGGTGGTGTTTTCTTATGGCAAACTGTGTAAATAATGACTTTCAGTTTGTTGAGGAAGTGAAAAACTCCAGCTGTTGCCCTTCAGGCTCCACAGCCTGGGCTTCCCTCGTGCCACACGAGGGGCACTTCACCTGCTGGCATTGAACTGGTTATGCTTTCAGGGTCTGCAGGTGGACAGTGACTGTGGTACCTGACAGGTAAAGCCTTTTCTGCTTTGAATAAGTTATTAAAAACCGTGTGGCGAGTGCCAAAAATAACTTGGATTCCTTTCCTGTAAGTTATTTCAGTATCAGGGAACTCACTCACGGTATGAAAATGTGGTGGTGTGAGTTAGTGGTGTAAATAAAGTGGGAGAGGGGCAGTTTTCCTGGGGAAAGTCCAGAGGAGCTGCTTTCCAGGAGGTGTGTGTTCAGCATCCTGTCAGATATGTGGTTTCTGTGCTGTGGGCAGGGGGACACTGGGCTGGACAGAGGATGGAGAAACCATCTGGAGCAGGAGTAGATTTCCCACCTGTGGAGAGACAAGTTGGAGCACAGCAGCAACATCATCCCTGCAGAGAGGGATTTGTACTGACTCCTTGGATTTTTGTCTGTCCCAACAAGGTGCAGGGTGCTCAGACTGTGCTGGGTCAGGCTGAATTTTCAGTTGGTTGATTTTGGACTTGGCAAAGAGCTCTGGAACTCTCTGGAGAGGAGATATATCTGAAACATGCTGAAACCCCTCCATTTGGCCGTGGAGCACAACTTCTTCCCTGGCTGTGAACAGGGGGATGTTCACACCATGTTGAACTTCACGTCGAGGGATTGTGAGCCTTGTGATAAAGGGCAATTATCCAGAGTTTCATGTTCTTCCAGAGGGATTCAGGAATTTGGCCCTTCCTCCAGTTTCTGTTATGCACCGTGTTTGACATCCTCCTTGGAGTAAGCTCTTCAGGGCTGATCCAGGAGCAGTGATTTCTTCAGCAGCCAGGCAGGTTAAGAATAAATATATTATCAATTTCCTAGAATAGCAATCTGTGGATGCACAGTTATGATAGAGCAGGAGGGGGGGACATGTGGATGTTGGAGAGAGGTGTGTTTTTGTCAGATTTTTGGGGTCAGCAGAGGGGATTTAAAGCTAAAAATGCTAACTAAACTCTTGAGTGTGCAAGCAATACTTCCTGAGGAGGCTGACAGTGTTAAATCCCTGGCTGTGAGGCATCCCTGCCTGTCAACCCCACTGATGCATATTTTATATCCAGTCTTCAACACATGAAAAATACCTCGCCTTTCAAGCTGCAGCCAGAAATAAAACCTAACCTTGGAGCTCTGCGTTCCCTCAGAGCTCCCTGCAAAGGGAAGACTTCAGAGCTGTGCAGCTTTGAGGGGGAAAGAAGCTTTAAAAAAGAAAAAAAAAAGCTCGAGGGAACTATGCAAATGAGGGAAATGTCTCTGGGAAAATTAGAGAGGCTCAGTGATGTTGTGATGAAAGGTTGTCAGTGGAGATGGTGACAATTGAAGCGCCTTCCCCATGGGTGCTGCAGTAATAGAAACAGGTGTTGGGGTCCAACCTGTCTGCAGAGCCAAAGGCTCTGGCTGCCTGCCAGCTGCCAGGGGAAAGCCTGCCCAAACAGGGCTAATGGCTGCATTGTTTGGAGCCAGCACTCGGGGCTGGGTGTTTGCTGGGGTAAAATTAGGAAGGAAACCCAGAAATCTGGGAGAGGAGAAGAGGGATGCCCAGCGAGCCTGCCCCACGCCCTTGTGTTTGAGCTGAGGTGAAGAGCACTTTGGGAATCAACCAGATGATGCCAGCATTTTGTGCCAGTCTTGGGGTGTCCAGATTTATGGGGTATCCAGATTTGTGGGGTGTCCAGATTTATGGGGTATCCAGATTTATTTGGTCTCCTGTAAATTGGTGGATTGGAGTGTTCAGTCACACTCAGTTCCCACCCGATGTGGGGTGTCACCAACCTGCCCCCTGTGTGTGTCTGATTCGGGACACAATTCCCCAGTTGGCCTCACAAATGTTTTGCCAATTATGTTAGAATGGTTTAATAATTCCCTGCTCTGCCCTTCCTTTATCTGTTATCTCTTTCTCTCTGCCCCCAGAGGTTTGTAAGCACTGGTTTGTGGCTCTGGCATCCATCAGTATCCAGCGGCTCCTCAGCTCAGGGCAGGTTAAAAGAAGCAGAGTTTATGCTGGATAAAAAGTGTAGCTTTTTATTTGAAAGAGGAGAAGGTGATTCAAACCCTCAGCTTTCACGCTGACAGGCCCTGGTAACTGAGTGCATCACTTTGCAGGCTGAATAAAGTTTGGGGGGGTGATGTGAGTGTGCACACGTGCAGGGGCACGCCAGGCACTGTGAGGAGCTGGGAGAGAGGGGTTGGTTTTTCCTGTTGTTTTGGAATGCCTGGTCACTATCCTGGGGTTTTGTGCTCCAGGGAGGAAGCCCAACTAGGGGAGAAAAATGAAGTGAGTTTTGTTAGGCTTCATCTGCATAAAGCTTCTCCATCTGATGAGTTGGAACCATTTGTTCTCAGTGATGTTTCAGCAGGTTGGTGTGTTACCCTTCGTTCCTTGACACAGTTTCTTCATTGGGAGCAGTTTCCAATGGACAGTTGGGGTTGGATCATCTCACCACTGGTGGCTTTTTTGAGTTGGCTGCCTTTGAAGCGGTTTGGATTGTTGAGAGAGCAGTGTTTTTGGAGTTCTTCACATTAAACCAACGGAGTTCTTCCAGCTGTGCTGGTGTCCATGGGCAGGGAATGCAGGTCTGAGGAGCTCTGGGAGGCTGCAGGTCCTTCAGGGCTGCCCTGCACTTGACTCTGCCCCGGCCGGAGCGCTGGATCCCGTGCAGGAAAAGTAAGGGACTGACTTTGAGCCGTGCAGAGGTTTCTCGAGGGGTGATGCAGTTTGGGAACAAAGCACTTGCTTCTTGTCAGCTCCTGAGGTACAGGATCTTCTGAAAAGCAGATCTGTCAGATCTTTAGGCTCGGCACAGCAGGGTGAGATTCAAAGGCTGGGGGTGCTTTTATCGCTCAACCTCCAAGGTGCAAACTCATCAACAGCGAGCCCTCCTCTTGTACAGCCCTCATTTATCAGAGAGCAGCCGTGATTCCAAACCAGGGGCCTTTTGTTCTGCGGCTCTCTCTTGCTTTTGTTACTGCTAATGGTGCTCTTGTGGGCCTTTTCTCAACAAAGTTGAGCTCTCTCCCCTTTTCCTGAGCTCAGGTAGAGAAACAAAGAAAAAAACCGTACAGATTGAAATATCTGGTTTACCTTGTGCTTAAACACAGGCATTTCATTGGCCTAAACTGAGAGGGGGATTTTGCACCCACCAAACTTTAATGGAAACTTAGGACATTTGCCTTGTGTGTGTTTGAGACCCTGCAGAGGAATCCACAGGTTTGAGTAGAGCCAGACAAAAGAGGAAGTTTACTGGGAGGCAGGAGAACCCCACAGCTTATTATCTAACAACTGGGAGCAATTTAATAGTGCTGGATGCCTAACATGGAGCAGCCCATTAGCAGTCCTCTGGTGCCCTGGCAATAAATCATGCCACAAAACTAATTAGGTATAATTCTACAAGTCATTTGAGTGAGGTCCCATTAAAAACCTTGCTCCCAGGAGCCACAGCATTCCCTGGGAACAACGGGGCAAAGGCAGCATGGGCCTTGCTGTTCACACGAGGAAATCAGGGCAAAATGTCCTGGCAGGAATATTTGGGAAAGGTATTTCTTAGTCCAGGGGATGTGGAGAAACCAGGGGTGTTTCTGAGCGCTTGGGGCGGCTCCCTTAAATCCCCCCGTGAGTTTGGGGTGTGCTGGGGGCTGAGGAGCTCGGGGGCTCTGGAGGGGTGTAAAATGCCAAAATGCAGTATTTCTGAGTAATCAGGATACTGCTTAGAGATTATTCTCTCTCATTTAGGCTGTCTGGCTGCTGCTGCAATGAGTGTTGGTGTGCAAAGGGCAGGGAATGCAGAGCAAATTCTGTAGTGCCTGACCTCGTTCCTCACTTGGAGGAAAGACCAGGAGCACAAGTCTCAGGAAATGCTGCTTGTAAAACCTGGTGCCTCCTAACCACAGTTCAGTGTCACCTTTGCTCAAGGAACAGCCACAGATCCTCCCCTTTTCCCTGGCAGAGTTGTCAGACTCCTTGGGAAGGGCCTAATGAAGGAGACACAGGTGAGCTCCTGTCTGACAGCAGTGACTTCAAAGGGCCTGTGCTGTGTCCCAGCAGGCTCTGCCCTTGCTAACACTGGGATATTCCCCCTGTTTGGGGTCTGCCTGGCATGGAGAGAGCCTCCTTCCCCCTGCTTGGGGCCTGCCTGGCATGGAGAGAGCCTCCTTCCCCCTCTTTGGGGTCTGCCTGGCATGGAAAGATCGATGGACAGAGAAATGTTGCTGGCAGCATTTGGGGTCTCCAGGATCCCGAGGTTGCTCCCATAAACCAAGGCAGGGCAGTGGGTGATGATGTCCTGTGGGCTCTGTGCTCCTGGAGCAGCAGGAGAGCTCTGTGGAGGTGAAAGCTTGTGGGAACTGTTAGTTGGGCTTTCCTAGAGCTTCATTAGATGGGCTTGGGGCCTGTTTGAGTGTCCTTGTCAGGCCTTGGAGCACTCGAGTGCTCAGCCAGTAGCACAGGCAGAGTCACCTCCAGTGTCAGTTCTTAATGAAGGGGAAGTTTGATGCAATGGAAATTACACTTTTCCTGGAGAACTCTGTGTTCAAACTACACTTTTCCTGGAAACTCTGTGTCCAAACACCCATTGCTGGATGGTAAATGTGTTTTATCTTTTTGCCTTTTCTGCTTTCTGTGGCTGATATTCTTAATTACTTGACTTGCAGAGCTGAAACCACCAAAAGAATAGTGAGCAAATCAGACAACTATTACCTTCAACATACAGAGGTTTTACTTTCCATTTCTCAGAAATGGGTAATACAGACAAACTGACTTCATTCTAAGATTTTTCCTCCTCCTTTTTGCAGCTGGCCAAGAAGATCCGTGAGAAGTTCAACCGTTACCTGGACGTTGTGAACAGGAACAAGCAGGTGGTGGAGGCCTCGTACACTGCCCACCTCACCTCGCCCCTGACTGCCATCCAGGACTGCTGCACCATCCCCCCATCCATGATGGAGTGAGTACTGAGCCTGCCAGGCCTTTGGCTGGCTTGGAAAATTCAGGGGAAATAGGATGGCTTTGCAAAGCAGCCCCTGTTTTCTGCTGGCTCTGAGAGAGGGAGAAGACAGAACTCCAGAGGTGCCTCTTGCCTTGTCCTCATGTCCTTTTCCATTTGTGCCACATCAGTGTTTGAGGAGGGGCTTTGAACCAGAACTGGGAGTCAGCTGGAAACAAAAAAAAAAGGAACAGTTTGTTCAGCCCTTGCTAGTCTTCTGTATAACATGAGTCTGTATAGATCCAGGATAGCATTTCTGCACTGAGACACTGCTTGCCCTCAGTAATTCTTCTCAGGCTGGTCATGGGACTGGTTTCTTCCCCTTTGGAGTAACCAAAGTCACGAGTTGGTCAGTACATCACATGCTAAAAGAGCTGCTCCTCAGTTTAATCAAGTTGACATGCTGCTGGTTGATACAGGGGTTTACAGAAATGGAGTACATTGCTTGGAAACTGGATTTGTTCATGTTCAATTTGCTTTGGTTTTAAATACAGGAGTTTTGAATAGCCTAAATGTGGGCAGTTGGTTGTCTTTAATCGTGTTTCATTATGCTGCCCATTTGCAGAAAACTGCTTTGGGTTTGCTGTTTTCATGAGATTCTTTGCCTTGAAAATGTGTGTGTCCTTAGGGCTGTGGCTTTGGTTCAGGAGGGTTGTGAAACTTCTGTGTTACAACTCCTTAACTCCCTGTGCTCTCTTTCTTGGTGTTCTGTCATGTGGCCCCTTCACTCGAGCAAACACTCGGGTTCAGGGTGTGTTTTGTGTTTCAGGGTGTTAATCATGTGGTGTTCAGCCTCTAAATAACAGAGACCTGAGAAAATCTGAGGGTAGGGATTGTCCAGCTTACTGACATTGCATTGGGAATGCTGCAAGTTTGGGTTGGGTTTGATAGAGTTAATTTGGGAAGGAGTTGTCGAACTATTCTGTAGAGAAAGGATTTTTTCCTTTAGTTTTTTTTTTTTAATAGCTTGCTATCTTCAGTTTGTATTTGTTGTTAACAGAATTATCCATGTCTGGCCTTGTGTTTGCTTGGCTTTATCTGGAAAATCCAAGTGTTGGCTTCGAAGAGGGTTTGCCTTGTTGTTTGAGATAAACTGTGAGACTTCCACACCTGGTGACTCTAAATATATGGTAGAAAACAGGAGCTAGCAAAGCCCAGGCTGGGGTATAACGTGAACCTGGTATTTGACTTGCTTGTTGAGTAGTGAGATATGACAGGGAAAGCAATATTTATTTCTTTATTTAATTTTGTGGTGGTGGATTCACAGTAAAGAGCCCAAATGAATGAGTTTCCATGTGAGTGCAGTGCACAGTCATTACTTCTGGATTCAAATGCCCAGCCTGTGTTTTGGTTGCAGGTTTAACTAGTTGTGTATCTGTTCCCCCACCAGGGCAGGTCTGTGCATGGACCTGGTGAAAAGCAATGAATTGGAATCTGCCAACTTAACCAGATTGAGGCAGAGCACTCAGTGGCTGTCGGGTGGTTTTGGCAAGGCACTCTTCCCTAGGCCTGAATTCCACAAACACTCCATCATCCAATTATACTCCTCTGGTTTCCCAAAGACTCCAAACATGAGCTGGGTGAAGGGAAATCCATGCCCTGCCTCAGTGCCTGTGCAGGGACTGCCCAGGAGGGGCTGCTCCTTCTTCACGTGGATCTGGTGGCATTTTCCCTTCTCCTTAGTCGAGGTTTGGGCATGACAAAGCCCCGGGGCCAGGCAGAGGGCAGGGCTCTGAGGATGGTGGCTTGTCCCATCTGTGTCCCTGCCCCACCATCTGGGCTGGGTTGGTGTCCAGGTCAGGGCCTGCACACCAGCTCCTTTTCCCAGGGAGGAGGAGTTGCTCCAACCAGACAGTTAATGTGGATCAAGTGCTCCAGGCTCTGAGCACTTCTGATGGGAGATAAGGGAAGGGATGGCAAGTGACATGCATCTTCTAATCCTCAGAGAAATCCCTGCTGGAAAAATGAGGCTTTGTGTCTCCTCCCTAACAAAGGCTGCTCTGAGGGAGCCCTGGGAAACAGATTTCACGCTGTCTGCAGACATTCCCTATCATGATTGAGTGGGGGGGTTATTTACAAGACAGTGTTTTAATTAAAGTGTCTTCCTCCTTGAGAGGATAAATACCTTTGTGCACAAGATGGTGTCTCGTGGTTCTCGTGCCTTAAAGCCCTCGGATTCAGGAGATCTTGGAACTGAGATGGGCTGATGTGCAGGTGGGGCTGTAACAGGGTCAGCAAAAGGGAAGGAAGAGAAGAAAGAGTGTTTACTTATCACCAGTCTTGCAGTGGGAACTTCTGGGATACATGTCAGTGGTGGGAAGTGTCTCCAAAGGGGTTTAAGAAACAAGTTTTGGGAAGCAGGTTTGGAAGCATCAACTTTGTGTGGGGTTGTAACTTTGCCTGACATGTGAGTGACAACTGAGATAGCTCTGTCCATAAAGGTGTTGGCCTGCAGGGCAACAGGTACATAAATAGAGGTTTTATACTGGACCTTTGCAGATGAAAGAAAATCAAACTTTCCACATGAAGACCAAGTCTGATGTGTGGGTAATATTTGAGTCATCTCCCTGTTACACAAAGTGCCTTTCTCAGGGAAATCCAGCCTTGATGCTGGCTGGCTCCTGGAGGAGACTTCCAGAAGTAGCTTTCTATGGTTCCAGTTTGCCAGGGTGCAGATCTGGTTGTCCAGGTGAGTTCAAGCTGTGTTTGCACTGTAAATACAAAAAAAAGGGAGGCAAAAATTCTTCTGTGACCCAACTGTGACCCTTCTCTCCTGCCCAGCTTTAAGACCACCACTCTGATGTGCCTCAGGATTGCATGAAGGTTGGAAATCCCCTTTCCCTGAGTTGCTTTTGAGTTGGGTTTGGCAGGGAGAGCAGGACAGGGTGGCAGCTCTGGGAACTCCCCCACAGTGGTCACTGCTGGGAGAGGTGGCCCCTAATGCTGCACCTCCACATTGGACATGGATGGTGCTGGTGAAACATCCCCTGTACCCTTTGCCTCTGCCCTGGAGGGCAGAAATGAACTCTGCTGGTGTTTTATGGCAAGTTGTCACAGGTCTCCAAATCCCACCTATTCAGAGTCTCCTTGGCATCACTGATGTTCCTGCTCTGCTGCAAACTTCCATGTTTCAAGGCAGCTGGAAGTCTATTTTTGCTCTGTATTTAACTGTGCTGATAAGAGCTCAGGGAATGCATTTATCTCAGTTTGTGAAAGGAGATGGAATGGAGAAATATTTGTTGGTAAAACAGGCTCCTTGGCAGAGTTGCATTGCAAACACGAATAGGGCTGTTTGCACAAGTGAATTTACAAACCTATATTTGAAAATCATTTACTCCCTGCCTGTGATAGTGCCTTCAGAAGTGGTCTGCTTTTTTCTTTTTCCTTTTTTAAAAGAGATGGTTAAATATTTGCTAATGCAGTTCAGTTTTAGCCCAGCTCTCTCAGTGTTTGTCTTTGCTCTTGGGAGCAGTGGAGTGGGAGATAAGGGGAGTCCCATTCAGTCCTGCACTATCTGAAGAGCTGCACTTCCAGGGAGAAGTGGCTGGGCCACACCACGTGGGATTCCAGATGTGCCTGCTGTTCTTGCAGGGTATCAGCCTGTAGTGGGAGGTGTGGGGAGTGGGCACAGTCTTGGCAGCACCTTGATTTGTCCACAAACTGCAGCAGGTATTGAGGAAACTGCTCCTTTGGGTTGCTGCTTCTGATGTAGCCAAATTTCTCGTGAAAAGGTGGAGTTTGGAACACTTTGTGTCACTGGGTTGAGTCCTCCTTCCAAGAATGTTTGGAGTTCTTCAAGAGCAGTTGAAACAATTGGAGCAGCTTCAGTGCCTTGCCAGAAAGAAATTATTAACTGAACCTTTTATAAATTTACTGACAAACCCCCCATTGTTTCCCAGCATCCTCTTTAGATGCAGTGGGAACCACATACTTAAGGATTTATGTAAAACAGGAGTTAAAATCTTGCCCTGCCATCGAGCAGACAGGCCCACTTGAGAATTTCAAAGGAGACACTGAATTTTGAGCAAACTTACATAATTCCATTTGCACACTGATGGCAGCTCCAACTTATAGGAAGGGGAAGAGATGAGTGTTGAACAAGGTGAGTCCCCAAACAGCTGCTCCAGTGGCATCTTCCCTCCCAGCTCCCTGGGCAGACCTGGCTGTGCCAGCCCAGGGCAGTCCGAGCTCACTGGAGCTGGTTTGCTGTGAGCTCCAAAGCCCCTGCACATTTATTTCCTCCCCCTCTGTGCCACAAATCCTGTGGAAGGGGAATGGAAATGAGCGTGGCCCGGCGGGAGCGCAGCGTGTGGAGTTCAAAGCCGCTCCTACATCAGAGCCAGCGTCAATCACAGCAGCATCTCGGGGCGGGCCATCCACGGGGACCACATCAAAGGGACATCCACGGAGTCCCTGCTCCCTCTGCTCCGCAGGGATGGCCTGCCAGGGGCTCCCTCCCAGCCCAGCCCCAAGGGGAGGGCGTGGGGGGACCTGGCTGGGGAGGGCAGTTTGGGCAGTGGGTTTAAATAAGTGCAGAATTGCATCCAAATGCAAGGGCTGGTTGTGTTTTCCATAGGGAGGGTGCTGGGGGGCTTCCCAAGGGTTGGGTGTGGTGCTGTGACCTGGTAGTTTTGGGATGAATCTAGGAGAAGACCTTGGTCAGGCATCGCTGCCTTCATCCATCTGGAGCTTGTGCTTGGTGTGAAAGTGGAGGACACTGGTGAAAACTGGGGGAGGCACTGGTGAAAACTGGGGGAGACAATGGTAAAAATTACAGGAGACAATGGTAAAAATTACAGGGGACGGTGGTGAAAACTAGGGGGAGACAATGGTAAAAATTACAGGAGATACCAATAAGAATTTGGGGAGACACCAGTAAAAATTTAGGGAGACACTAGTGAAATTTGTCTCCTTTGTGCAGAGAAGGGTTGCTGTCTTCAAATACTAAAATATAAACCTTTTTGGGTTTCTTAACTTCCTCCAAAGAAGCGATGGGGAGGTTTGTGTGGTTTGAAATCTGTGTGGGAAATGTGCAAGGTCTAAATATGTCACAGGAAAGGGAAACCCGAGGCAGTGACAGCCCAGAATATAATCAGAGTTTGCTGGAAGTGCCACTTGGCAGTGCTGGGGCTTTGGCTTTAATTGTGCTTTTAGTGGGGAAGGTGCTCAAATATATGATTTGGAATTAAACTTTAAGGCAAAGTGCACCTGAAAAGGGATTTGAAGTGGATGGTTCTGAACTCCCCCCAGCTCTTTCTGCCCGTGCTCTGAGACATGAATAATGGTAGCTGTTAACAAGGTATCCCCTTGCCATCCCTGGTGGGTTTTGGTGGGAGCACGGGGACAATTTCCTTACATCCAGAAAAGCTGGTTTGTTTTTTTCTCCCTAAGAGTTTGTTCTTTGGTGTTGCTTGGAAATATTTAACGTGGAGATGCTTAATCCTCAGTTTTTTTGGGTTTGCCCCAAGATAAACATGCTTTTTGTGAAACCCATCCGTTATCAATCGATCTCAAGCTGGAGATTCTTCAGCCAACAAACAATCAACACTTTTACTCTCTTGGCAAGAGCTGGGATGTTTTGAAATGGTTCCACTTTAGTGGGAGTGGGAAAAGCCACAGCCTGGATGTGAGCACTGTGTCCCTGCAAAGCTCCAAGGCTTCCCCTGCATGGACAGGGCTTGGGAGAGGTCTCAGGGAGCTCAAAGGCATCACCTTTGGCTGACAGAGAGTCCCTCCCTCATCTCACAGCCTGGAGGGGGGTCTGACCCCCCTCTTTGTAAGGCTGAAAGCTCTGCAGGTGGATCCACTCACCTGCAGGGGTGCTGATTTTAGGCCTAATAACCCCTCTTTTCATCTTAGTTAATCTTCACTTGTAAATCATAGAAGTGTTTCCTCCATCCCACATGTGAGGGGTTCTGGGCTGATGTGGGGCTGCTCAGCCCATCCCTGCAGAGTGGAGTTCTCCTGAACTGGGCTCAAAGGGAGGATTTTGGATTAGGAGAGGCTTAGTTGGCTTGAAAACTCTCCCTTCCTGTGGTCCCAACTTGAGATGTCCTTGTGGTCAGCACTTCCATCTGTCTGTGGGTTTGGGTCCTGCTAGTTGTTGTTTCAAGGGGATGCTTTGGAAGTGAGTTGGTTTATTGTCTGTGACTGAAACAACTCTGGAAGGGCAGAAGCAGAAAATCAGTGTCTTCCCACCCTCACCAGGCTCCAGATTGGTTTAGGTGGTTGGATCTTCCTGGTTTTGTCGTGATGGTTTTGAACAGGCTCCTGCTCTGCCCCTTTTCTCTCCAAGAAAGGCTGGTTAGAGCTCCTGGGGCAGAGCTCACTTGGGTGTCATTTCTTAGGAACAGCTTGATGGTAGAGAAATTCTTTGATAAGAAATGAGGAGGTTTTGAAGGACAGGATTAATGACACTGCCCAATGTCTTCTGAAGATTCAAGGTCACAGAGGTGTTACCTCTGTGAATGACACAAAACTGCATTTAAGGCCTCAAAAGCTCCAGATTTGTTTGCAGTTATTTATAAACCTTTAAAGTATTTTCTATTTAAATTTTTTCAAGGCTTTGCTTTAGTGATATTTTATAATTTTGTTAGAACTATGCACCAGAATACTTTCTGCATTGGAGTTGTGAATGTATTTGAATTATTTAACCAAAACAAAGCTTCACACTGTCAGACTCCTTCTGCTGTTTGGAATGTAAATCCTCAAGTTTTTGTACAGAAAAAACAGGTTTGTTTTTGTTCTGTAGAATCACAGAATGGTTTGGGTTGGGAGGGACCTTAAAGCCCATCCCATCCACTGTCCCAGGGTGCTCCAAGCCCTGTCCAACCTGGCCTTGGACACTTCCAGGGATCCAGGGACAGCCACAATTTCCCCTGGACCCTTAAAATCTATATAAAGTTGGAGTTTCCAAACTAATTACTCCCACTGAAATATTAAAGTGGGGTGTTGTAAATGCTGCTCCCATTGTTGCCTTGCCAGGTTTGATGGCAACTTCAACACCAACGTTTCCAGAACCATCAGCTGTGACCGACTCTCCACCACTGTCAACAGCAGAGCCTTCAACCCCGGCCGGGACCTGAATTCTGGTGAGTGCCAGGCTTGGGGTTTTCCCTTCTCTTGGAGGCTTTTATTCCCATTATCCTCGACCATTTCCCTGGCACAGGGAATTTGCATTGATTGCCATAGCAACAAGCTTTTCTTTCCCCTTCCAACTGTCACCCAGCTCTTCCTTTGAGATTTCAGGATGGGAAATGATACCTCGAGTACTGCCCTCAGTCTGAGGACTTGATACCAATGGCAGGAAGATTTGCTTCCAGCCCACCACGGATAATTTTGTTGTGCTTCATGCACTTTTTAATTCTTCCCTTCTTTGTTTCCAGGGCCCTTTTCCTCCCCAGGCCTGTCTGCTTTGGCATCAGCAGTGTCAGCTGCTGCAGGGCCATGCCAGGCAGTGCCTCTGATCTGCTGAGCTCCCTTCAGCTGCTGGGAGGCTGCACTTGCACTGATATGCAAAATCTACAAAATACAAGGGCATCTTCAAATGTTCCCTTTCTTTGTCTTGTCAGGGCATTTCTTGACACGTTTAAAGAGTTAGAAATATGCTTAGAACCAAAATACACATGACTTAGCCCTGAAAAATTCAGCTTTTGCTCCTCTGGTGCAGCAGGGTTTGCTTTTTTTGCATTCTAATCAGCTTGGATTAATACAGGGATTTGAGCTGGTTTTAGTCCTGCTCTTGTCCAGCTCTTCCATCTCACTTTTCAACTTTCTGTGGTGCCTCAGGGCTGTAAATTAGAGGACACTGATAGACTTTGCTTGTGGATTTCATTCTGGGAGAGTTTTGCTTGTTAATTATTTGGGGGGAAAGTAATGCAGGCTTGGGCTTTATTTTTTTAATTTTAATTAAATAAAATACTGATTTATTTCATTAACTTGACTGATGAAGTGGCAGGCCTGCCCTTCACCCTCCCCAAGCACAGAGCATTTGCATGCCCTGCAACAAATAGGGTGAAACCCCCCAGATTTCCCTCTTTGCTTTGCTTTGCTTTCTGGACTCCTAATGAAATAAAAAGAGGAGTGAAAAGCAAAAGCAAGAGGAGCAGCTTGTGTTCCATCCCATCCCCTGGTCCCACATCTTGGCTGCAGGTGCTGGCCAGGCTGATTTCCTGACATGCATCTCCTCCCCATGATTTGTGTGCTGCTTTCCCCCCCAAAGACAGGCACTCTTTGTTCACTCACTGGGCTTTGTTTTACTCATCCCTTTATTAAAAAGCCAACCCCAAACAACTTATTAAAATAATGTTTGAAATCACACGCAGTGATTAATCAAAATAATATCTGAAAGCAAGTTTACAGGCCCTGTTGTACAAACAAGGCATTGAATTAATCACTTAGTGTTTCTTATTAAATAAAAATTATTTCCTACTGCAGGAGATGGATGGGAAAACACTGTTCAGGAAACATTCTTTATTTTGGAGTGGTAAAAAAAAACCCCAAGTCAGTTTCCTGTAACCATTTTTTACATTTCTGGGTTGAATTCTCACAGAAATAAAGGATGTGTTGAAGTTTCTTGCTGTCCTGGCTCTCCAGTGAGGCTCAAGTGCCTCCTCTTCCCTTGCCTCTGGCTTGAAAGCTTCCTGATGAAAGGAGGATCTTCAAACAGTGGCATTGGCAGGAAAGGGCAGCAGAAGGGGAGAGGGAATTAGAGGGAGAGTAAGAACAGGGAAGTGTTTCAGCATTTATTGACAGCAGAGCCTCCTCCAGCTTTCCTGGCACAGAAACAGCCCTGGGGGAGATGTTTGTTAGTGAGAAAATGCCTGGGGTGGAAGGAGGGGATTGATGCAGGAAAAGGGGATGGAAACAGGGACTTTGAGATGCAGGAGTTGATCCTGGGTGCACAGCTGGTGAAATGAGGAGGGATGTTCTCTGCAGGTGAGGGGCAATAGCCTCAGTCCTCACCTCCTCCCTGAAGGTGTTTGAAGGTCTGTGAGATCATCACACCCTGCTTGGGGTTGGGAGGGACCTTAAACTCACCCAGTGCCACCCTTGCCATGGCAGGGACACCTTCCACTGTCCCAGGGTGCTCCAAACCCATCCAGCCTGGCCTTGGACACTCCCAGGGATCCAGGGGCAGCCCCAGCTATGACTGGTGACAGTTCCCACCTTCCCTTCTCTCAGCTGGGAACATCTCAGCCCCGTGAGCTCCACCACCCTGTTCCCAGAGCAGGGACTGGAGGGGCTGCAGGGTGAGCTGCTGCCAGGAGGGGCAGCAGGATGGTGCTGGACATGGCCCTGTCCCTGTGTGACTGCAGCACACGTGGGGTTGGAGGAACTGGCTGTGGGGAGGGTTCAGAGCAGGGCCTGGGTGTTTGTTTTGTGGCCAAGGGGGTTGTGGTGGTGGTGTCTGGAGCCCAGGCCAGGACCTGCTGTGCCAAAAAATCAGTCTCTGCCCAAAGGAATTTGTGATCTGAGACAACATTTGGCTTGGCACAGACTGGGGTAGGAGCAGCCTTGGCTGGAGGGATGGAGTGCTGTCACTGCACAGCATCCTCCCAGATGTGGAGATGCTGTCAGGGTGGGAATGGTGTTTAAAAGCACTTACTTTGTGTCATTTCTCTCTTGAAACTCTGAATTTTATCTTAATTCAGCTGTGCCCCAGTCCTGGGGAGTCTCCTTCCTTCGGGGCTGCCATTGGGGCAGGATCTGTCTCAATAAATCCATCAGCATACACATTAAACATAAACCACCTTTGAAAGAAAATAACAATTAAACAAGATAAAGGTTCCTCTAATTTTGTATTTTTCTTAGTTATCTTTTAAGGGTCTCATGCAGAGCTGGTGAGGCAAATCTGTTGCACTTTGGGTTGAGGTTCTCCGTCAGCCTCATTTTTTTTTTCCTTTAAAAAGCCTCAGAGTTTTGGGTTGATCTGGCTGTTTCCATCCTGTATTTCATCCCTTGCTTTGCTTTTCACTTAGAGGAGGGATGGGAAGGCACAGCTTCCCAAAAATCATGTCATGCAGTCCTTCCCCCTGGATACAGCGTGGTGGGGGATGGAACCCTCCTGCTTCTGGAGCTCCCATCCTCTTCTTCAGCCCCCCTCCAGTTCCCAGGCCAGAGTGGGGAAGTTGGAGCTGTTGGAAGGGAATGGAAATCACACCACAGACCCTGGGAGAGCCCTGGCTGAGGACTGGTGTGGTCTGAGCAGTGTGTTGGCTTTGAAAGGGCAGTGCAGCTCATGGAACTTCCTAAAAATTGGATTTTTAGAGGAGCAAAAGAAAAGAAACACTTGTGGGTCCCTTCCAGCTCAGAATATTCTGTGACTGGGGTGAAGCTCAGGGAAGGGAGGGAGAAGGAAGAAAGAGGTGTGGCTCTTCTCAGCCTTTAAAGACAATGCTTTTAACACTGTTTTTCTTGATATTAGGTGGCTTTTTTTAGTGTCTCAAAAAGGTTTTATCTTGGTTTAAGTTTTGCATTTGGATTCCTTTTAGCCATTGCTTCAAAATAGATAAGGAGAAAGTCTTTATTCTTCAGGTGGCATCTCAGGCTTTGGTTGGCTAAGGAGACCTGGAATGAATAGTCCTTTATTTATTAGAGGACAAAACTCTTACCCAGAGCCCCAGTGCATTATGTTATCGGATTCCTTTGGAGTTCTTTTCCTTCTGGAATGAAGAGGGACCCAGTAAATCTTTGTCCTTGTCATCCTCCAGGGTGCTGAGAGCTCTGTTCACACAGGCACCCCGTGGCCCAAGAGCTTTGCCCTCTGCTCTGTCCCAGGTGTTGACCATTTAACATCTTGGAATCCTAAAACAGCCAGAGCTGGAAGGGATCTCCAAGGATCATGAAATCCAAAATGTGCAAAGCCTTGGTTTTGTTCCTTATATTGCTGTCCTTTAAACTGATTTGGGGTGAGTTACAGTAGCTGGGCGGTGTTTGAGCAGGAAAGTTAATACCTCTCTTCCAGACCCTTTTAATCAAGGAGTCTGCTCTCATTCCTTGAAAAGAAAGGGTTTTTTACTCCTTTTCCCTTCAAACGAGCTCCTGAGGCTGGAGCTGGGCTCTGCCCTGGCTCAGGCCATCAGCAGAATGTTAATTGTGTTGGAGCTGCAGAGCTTTTATTGCTGGGGAAAACACACGAGCTGCAATGAGGTTTGACTCGGAAAATCCTGCGTGACATCTGTAGTTCTGGGGAGTTAGAAAATGGTTTTCCTTCTACAATAGACACATTTTTTCTGCTGCTCCTTCTGGGGAACACTAAAATATCTTCACAGTGGTGATATTGTCAGAGGAGAGCTGAAAATGAAACCTCCCTGGTTTTTGTGGGATGGGAACCGTGGGGTCGGCAGCTCATCACATGTAATGCTAAAGAGGAGGGCTCTGAGAAACTCCTTTATAATCAGCAATTATGTTCAGTAGTTCCCTTTTTTTCCCCCTGCCTGTTTGTGCTGTTCTTTGAAGATTAATTAGTTAATGATTTGACTGTGCTTTGAAGATGTAAAGTGGTATCTAGAAGTGCTAAGTGTTATCATATCACATTCCCTTTGAAGTTGTATAAACTCTATCACACAGGGCTCTCTTCCTAAAAGTCCTTTTTGCCTTGTGAGATATTTATAATTAGAGGGAACGATCTTTTCCAATCCTGTCCTGTTAATACTTTCCAACTTTCCCAGTGTGCAGCAGGATTTGGGGTCAGATGGCAAGTGGAGGGGCCAGAGGTGCCCGAGGGACTTGGCAGTGCCAGCTCGTGGGCAGTCTGTGTCCAGAATTAAGGAATCCCACTAAGAATTCTGTGTTTGTAAGACCTGGACTCTGGGATTCCTCCCTGTGCTGTGGGATCAAGGCTGGCTCTTGGTTTAGTGGAGATGCTCAGTTTAGGAGAGCAGAATCATAACTCGGTACTGCAGAATCCTGGAATTGTAGCCATGGAATCCCACACTGGTTTGGGTGGGAGGGACCCCAAAGCCCACCCAGTGCCACCCCTGCCATGGGCAGGGACACCTTCCACCGGCCCAGGGTGCTCCAACCTGGCCTTGGGCACTCCCAGGGATCCAGGGGCAGCCACAGCTTCTCTGCCCACCCTGTGCCAGGGCCTGCCCACCCTCCCAGCCACCAATTCCTCCCCCATATCCCACCTAGCCCTGTGCCCATGTGAAGCCAATCCCTGTGTCCTGTCCCTCCATGCCTTGTCCCCAGTTTAACTCTCTGCAAATGGGCCATGAGGGTGTCTCAGTGCTCAGGGAGGGCAGGGTGTGTTCCCTGCCCCTCCTTCTCCAGACCCCTACGAGAGGGGCTGGGAATAACGAGACTGACACCCCCAGGTTTGTCTCCCATTGTAACTCTGCTTCTGCTTCCATTTCCCCTCTCCACCTGCAGTCCTTGCTGATAACCTGAAGTCCAACCCAGGCATTAAGTGGCAGTATTTCAGCTCAGAAGAAGGGATCTTCACCGTGTTCCCAGCCCACAAGTTCCGCTGCAAAGGCAGCTACGAGCACCGCAGCAGGTACGGTCTGTCTCCTTCCCCTTCCCTGGGAAAAGCACTCCCCTTGGATTCCTCCAGCCCTCATTTCAGCCCCCTGGGCTTTGCCAGCTTGACAACATTCATGAGCAACTTCTAATGGAGTCCCCTGGGGTTCCTGAGGTTGGTTTTTTAAAGCACCAGTTTTCACTTCTGAGAAACTTTGAAGTGAAATAAAATTACACAGAGGTTCCTCACCTCTCCCAGCTCCCATCAGCTGGAAACAGCAGTGGCCTGGGAATTGGAGGTCAGCCTGGAGGCAGAGTTTGGCTTCTATTTGGCTCCTCCTTGACCCCTGTTAATAAAGCAGTGAACGTGTATCCTGTGGTTTGGCAGCTGCATCACTTTGGGGAGGGGGTGGAACGTTGGGCATTGCAAAGGAGCATCTTGCCAATCTCCACCCTGGGCTCAGGTGGCACATCATGGACAGCAGCAATCATGAAAACTTCCTTTTTCTACTAAAAAAATGTAGAAAAAAGGATGGCAGGGGTTTCCTGCACAGGGGGATGTTTCTGTGCTGTGTCATGAAGCCAAGCAGCTGAGGTGCAGTAATTTCCCCTCATTTTTGCTCCCAGTACCATGGGACTGATAAAGGCTCAAGGGTTCAACCTTCTGAGAAGGTGCAGTGGCTTCAGCCCCTCTGGTGACACATGAGGCACCTGGGGCAGTTAATCAGTGTGTGCAGAGGAAGAGTCAGCACAGCCAGGGGGGATTCCATGCAGGGAGTGCCCAGAGACTGAGTCAGGGGGCTTTGGTTCCATGGCAGGTGTTTCCAGGGGGTATTTTCTACCTGTCATCAAAGCACAAAGTGTCAGCTTGACTGGCTTTGCTGTGGCCTTGGAAAGGTGCTCAGTGGACATGGGAGAACTGGGACCCCCCAGTCCTGCTCAGGATTTGGACACTAAAACCACTGGTGATTTTATCCAAATCACTCAGCCTGGGTCGTAGTTTGAAGAAAAGATATCTTTTTGGTAATATTTACTTCAGAGGGTGGTTTGGGTGAATTAATTAGTTAATACTTCAGTGCTTTGAAGATCAAAGGCCCTGTTTGAGCTCTAGGTATTAATAGAGGGTAGAGCTGCAGGCTGGTTTGCAGTTAAGAACTGATTTGTGCCAGTTGTTTGCAGCAGTGCCTTGTCTACAGTCTCCTGCATTTCCTTTCCTCTTAAGAAGATTTCTGTGGCTGCCTTTGATATCATAAAATGTAGATCCCAAAACTCACACTTGACTGTAACTAGTTTTGGGTCTGGACTAGAGAGGAAGGAGAGATTTGCCTTTCTTTTTGAATCCTCCCTCCACACGAAAGATCTCCCTAATTTATTCCAGCTTGGAGCCTTGGCAGGAGAGCTCGGGAGCTCTTTGGCACATCCCTCAGTGCTGAGCTGGGTGTGAGCCCCACTTCCCTGAAAACATGGTTTGAGTGTGAACTCCCATCAGCCACGGGTGGGACACAGGGAGGGGCACCTGATTTAAAACATCAGAAAGAGGGGCAGAGCAAGGGGGTTATGCCAGTTTCCTGACAAAAGTTTCCATGAAGGCAAAAATCCCTCTTCTCATTCATTGTTTCTTCCTGGCTGGTTGGGAGTTGTTGCTTTTTTAAATTCCTGCCTGTTTTCAGGGTGTCTGGTGCCAGTGGTGTGGGTTTTGTTCTTCCTCAGGCCCGTCTACGTGTCGACCGTGCGCCCTCAGTCCAAGCACATCGTTGTCATCGTGGACCACGGGGCCTCTGTCACAGAGACTCAGCTGCAGATTGCCAAGGATGCTGCCCAGGTCATCCTCAGCTCCATAGATGAGCATGACAAGGTGAGGGGTCTGCAGGCAGGGGGCTCTCCTTGGGCTCAGCCACGCTCAGGGTGCTGGTTCCCATCCAGAGTGGTGCTGTTGACTTGGTGTCCATGCACTCCTCGTGTCCTTGATGTGCCTCTGGTGGCTGAGGGAGACCTGAGCTCACCCTCCTGGGGAAACTGGGGATCCCCAGGCTGGGGAAGAGCTGAAACCCCACTGATCTAAGGCAAAATGTTGTACCTGAGTGATCCCTGAGGGCTCCTCCATCTCAGCAGAGGCTTTGGGTGCTGGTCAGCAGTGTGATACACTGAGGAGGACCATGCTCTGAGCCTCAGGACATGGGAAGTTCTAGATTGCTTTGAGCAACTCATTTTACCTCTAAGCCTGTGGGTTTTTTCTTGTGAAAATGGGAATTATTTATTCTGCTGTGATAGTGGGGAGAGCTGAAATATCCAGGCCAAAAAATCAGGATTTTATTTCTTGCTCTGCCACAGGTACTTGACAATGAGAAAGTCACTTGACCTGTACTTTTTTTCAGTACAAATTACAGCCAGGGGTGCTGGAGTTGCTTCTGTAGCACCACAAGAAGTCTCCAGTTTGCTCTTTACTTTCAGTGCCTCTCTGCTGGTGGGGCCTTGATCATTCATTCTGCTTGGCTTTTCTTCTTTGAGGAGGAAGGGAGTTTCAGTCCAACCAATATGAAAAACAAGTGATGGTAATCTTTGCCTTAAGTCTTCTCATTAACAGTGTGGGAAAAACACTCCTCACTTGTGTGCTTTTAGAGAGATATAGTATTGTAAAATAAAGCTTATGGTTCAGCAGAATCAATAGCTCTTAACTGAAGTGTCACAAGTGTTTGTCTTTGTATTGAGCCTGCACTTAAGACTTGTGTTAGTGGGTCAGTAGCTCAGGGGTTATGAAACCTGTTCCACAGGTATGTAATTACTGCTGAATCCTGGGCCTGCCTTGCATCACTCATCATTTATAATGAATTACTCCCCTCAGTTAATAAGACTGCTGTGTTATATGTATATTAGTGCAAGTGTTAGCACCACATGCCTTAAATTATTCACAGGGTACAGACTGATGGGAGGATTGGCTTGCTTGGGCTCAAATGTTCAAACAGCAAAATTCTTGGCCTGTGGAAAGTTCTTAGGGGGGTTGTCCAGCCTGTTTCATTTTCTGCAGCACCCCACTTGTCTCCAGGCACTCCAGGCTTCCCCAGGAATGCTCTCTGCTGGTTTTCCCTTCAGTTATCCCTGGCTCTCTGGGGCTGCTGCCCACACCAGGGCACTCAGCATGGTGCAGGAGCAGAGCCAGGCTGACTTCACTGAGAAACAAAGAGCCAAGTCTCTTTGCCTTTCACAAGTCTAATCCTTTTCAAACTGGATGGATTTATGCCTCAAGCATTTCTTTCCTGACAATTGAGTTTGAAACTCAGGGAATCTCTTTGGTTGGCTCATCATTGTGCTCTGTATCAGTGCTTTAAGAATGCAGAAAGGGAAGGTAATCCCATGGGCTCTCTCCTCTTTCAAGATCTCCGTGCTGACCGTGGCAGACACAGTGAGGACCTGCTCCCTGGACCAGTGCTATAAGACATTCCTGTCCCCTGCCACCAGTGAGACCAAGAGGAAGATGTCCACCTTTGTGAGCAGCATCAAGTCCTCTGACAGCTCCACCCAGCACGCCGTGGGCTTCCAGAAGGCTTTCCAGCTGCTCCGGAACACAAACAATGGCACCAGGCTCCAAGGAAGTAAGTCCCTTGGTGTGCAATCCCTCTGAGGCTTCTCCTCTCACCTTCTCCCTGTGACAGAGGCCAGAGGAGTGTGGGGTGCTGAGCAATGAAAGGAAAAGGGGAGGGAAGCACATGTTTTCCTTAAGTGGCATTTCCTTGGTCTGGAATCCTCATGAGCCATTCCCTTTTAATTTGTGTCACTTGCTGACTTGCCTTGCCTTTGAACTGAAATGTGGAAGTGCAGCATTGAAGTGTCTGAGAGCTGAATTATTTCCCCACTGTGGATGTGGAGGGGCCAGGGGTCCTTCCAAGGAAACTTCCTGCTCCTGCAGGTTCCTTTAATTATTGCTGGAACACATGTCTATAGCTGGGATCCTATGGGAGTGGCTTCTCAGGGAAGTGGGGTTCTTTTCAGGGATATTTTAAGGAATACCAGGTTGTCCTGGCTAAATTTCCCTTCATCTCAGAACACCCTCCTGCACTTGGCATTCCCATCATGAGCTTTCTCCTTCCCATTGCCAAGCCTGGGGTTTTCCTGTGTGTTTTTTGTAATGAGGAAGTGGTAAAGGATGTGGAAAAGGTGGCTGTGGAATTGAGTGGCCTGTTTGCTTGCCAGGGAGCTGTGGAAGGCAAACCCTGTGCTCTGAGTGCTCCTTGGAGCTGGGTGACATTGGCAGTGCCACAGTGGGGTGGGGGAGCAGCTGGATCTCCACCAGGATAGTCCATTTAGGGGACACAGATCCCACAGCTGCTCCTGTGCCTGCTCCAGTGAGTGCAGACCCTTCAGTGTCCCAAAGATGCTGCACAGAGCAGGAGAAAGAGGAAAAGTCCAGGAATTAAAGTGCTTTGGAATTCTCTTCTGTTTTTATTACTAAAGGTTCAGCCAACTCATGAACCTCAGGCCATTGGTGCAGTGGAACCTGGGACAGTGGAAGGTGTCCCTGCCCATGGCAGGGGTGGCACTGGGTGGGCTTTGAGGTGCCTCCCAACCCAAACCATTCCACAATTCCATGTTTGTCTGTTCTGATTAGAAGGTTTTGACATGTTCTTCATTAATGAAAACACCAGGTTTCATACCAAACAACTCTTTTGGGGCACAAGAGCAGAAAGTTAAAATGTAAATGCTTTGGATTTAGGTTTTCTCTACATAGGAAAGATTGTGAAACCCTAATGTGTGTGTAGCAAATTTCAGAATTCCTAGGGTGAGGCACAATAGCTTTGAGAAGAGGATGTTTATAAAACATGGCTCATTTTCTGGTAAATAATCTTTTCATCTCGTTTGAAAAAGAAAAATAAACCCAGAAAAAAATATAATTCCTTTGCCTGTTAATTTTCTAACATCCTGTCCCAGAGAACAATGTGTGGGTGTGTCAGGGAAGCTGCTCTGATACAGCCCCAGTCCCAAATCCACACTGGCAGAGTTAGAAGGGAGCTGCTGGTGTGGGATCTGCTTTTCCTGCCTTGTTCCAGTCCTGTTCAGCCCACCCTCATCCCAGGGTGTGAGGGGAAGCTCTGCCATGAGCACCAACATTCCCTGAAAACTCTGAGTCAATAGCATGTGTGTCTGTTGTAATATATATATGTAATTTAAAAAAAATTGCAACATCTATAGACATATAAAATATGCACACTCATGCTGAATGCAGTAATGGTACACTGAATATAAGGGCCTTTTCCAGCTCTCAGCAGTGGATGTAGCAAATCAGCTGTGGCATGAGATGCTTTGTTCCCTCTGCTCCCTAAAGCAGATTTAGGACAGGTCTCTGTCACCCCTCCTGGCAAAGCTCTGAGGCTGCAGCATCATGCCTGGCTGTACATACAACAGCAGGGCTGTAGCCTAGGAAATGCAGTCAAGATTTTCCTTAGTAATGAGGAAAATCCTGACCTGGCTTACCTCTTTTACCTAGTTTTAGCCCTTAAAAAATTAAGCTAGAAATCCCCCCAAATTAACAGCACTTCTTTGTGTGAAAATCCAGTCCTGGCTGAAATTCTTTTCGAGTCATGGTGACAAAATGTGCAAGTCAAAGCATTCTTAACCTGTTTAAAAACCAACACAGCAAAGCCACAAGCTCCAAAATTGGGACCTGACCAACTTTCCCCAGTTTTTTGGACTGTGTGTGGTGCAGGATCCCTCCCGTGGCTCAGCTACCTGCACAGACCATATTCAGTCCTGAGATACTTGTGATGCAGCAGGCTGGGGTGGAAGCTGGGATTTGAATTGACATGTTCAAAGGCTTTGAGGCAGGACTTTGGCCAAGAACATCCTCAGCCTGAAAAACATGTTCCAGTTCATGTGCAAGGGGCTGGGGCACCTTCCCAAACCTTCCACTCTAACCTGCTCCATAGGAAGGCATGGGGTGAGCAGCTCCAGGGTTTAGGATTTAGGATGGGAGAACAGGGGGACAGGAGATAAAACTTGAAGGGTTTTGATTTTGTGGAGCTGGACTTGCCCTCTCCTGCCTGGTGGGAGCCACGCTGTCCAGAGTGGGGAAGGGAAAGCTCCAGGGACACCTGAGAGCCCCTTGCAGTGCCTAAAGGGGCTCCAGGAGAGCTGGAGAGGGACTGGGGACAAGGCATGGAGGGACAGGACACAGGGAATGGCTTCCCACTGCCAGAGGGCAGGGATAGATGGGATATTGGGAAGGAATTGCTGGCTGGGAGGATGGGCAGGCCCTGGCACAGGTTGGGCAGAGAAGCTGTGGCTGATTCTGGATCCCTGGAAGTGTCCAAGGCCAGGTTGGAGCAGGGTGGAAGGTGTCCCTGCCCATGGCAGGGGTGGCACTGCATGAGGTTTAAGGTCTCTGCCAACCCAAACTCTTCCATGATCCCAAGCCAGCAGGTGCCTTTGGGGTCAGCTCAGGGGACACAAACCCCAGTGCTCCTGGCTGGCTGGAAGGCACCACACCAGACAGATGTTTGGGAAGTGCTGAGAAGGAAAGTTTAATAATAACTGCTCCAAGGCAGCCACTGCTGGGGTTTCCCCTGGAGCTGCTGGCACTGCATGGCTGGGAGCACACTAAGGACTCTTACCACCTTTCTTGCCTCAGTTAAAACCCTAATCCACGTTCTGCTGTATCTGTGATTCTCTTTTAGATACTGATATGGTCATCATTTATCTCTCAGCTGGGATTACATCAAAAGACTCCTCTGAAGATGATAAAAAAGCTACTCTACGTGTCATCAACGAAGAGAACAGTTTCCTCAATAACTCAGTGATGATTCTTACTTATGCTCTGATGAATGGTGAGAAAGGGTTGTGATTGCCAGTGGATGAACCTTCCCTGTCCTTGTTTGTGAAGCTCATTCAGATGTCATTCCAGGCCTTACTGGCAGCAGTTTGTTATGGATTTTGGCACTTTTAATCCATAGGCTGCATCCAGATGTTACTAGTCTGGTATATGTATATATAACTATGTGCCACTATATGCATATATATCCCAGTGCAGCTGCTCAGGATGTAAAATACCACTGCCTGAACTGTCTCTTGGCAACCAGACTGAGTTAAATTTGATAATTATTGCAACTGGAAACCTTCCTGACATTGTCTGTGGTTCCTGCTGCAGCAAAATGGGAATATGTGTGACTTCTGTTTCAGTCCTTAGCCAGGGAGCATAAATGTGACAGACAGTGTAACCTGAGATGCTTCAATAACCAGGGACCCAACTTAGGAATGGGGTTAAACATGAGACTCACATACCCAGTAGTTTGGCATCCTGTGCTTCTTCCAGCAAAGCATTTTCAGCCCTAAGGCTGTTTATTGTGTCACTGCAGGAATTGAGCCTGGCACTGGTGTGAAAGGTGAGACTGCAGCGTTGGGGCTGCAGAACAAAGCCTGGGACCTCCAAGGGGTGTGACACACTCCTGGCCCCTCCGAGGGAGAGCCACCGGTGCAGAACAAAGAGCTGCCCTCTGGATTTATGGCCCACTTAAGGCTGGGGCAGAAGATATTTGTTTAAAATGGGCATGGGAACAGCGTGGTAGATTTTTTCACTGTGCAACAGCATGGGAGAGGCAATCTTAGTTAATTTTGTGTCAGCTAATTACTTCTCCTCAAACCAGCCTTTGAGCACTTTGCCTTGTCACTTTAAGTGATTATTTAGTATCTTTAGTTCTACAGGTTGTTTCATTTTGCTTTCATTTACAGATTTTGGAGTAAGATACAGAAGCCTTGATGGAAACTAAGCTGCTTTTATCTGTTTCAGAGGGGGTCACGGGGCTGAAGGAACTGGCCTTCCTGAGGGACCTGGCTGAGCAGAACTCTGTGAAATATGGGGTGCCAGACAGGACAGCCCTTCCTGTGGCCAAGGGCAGCATGATGGTCCTGAACCAGCTGAGCAACCTGGAGACCACGGTGGGCAGGTTCTACACCAACCTGCCCAACCGCATGATCGACGAGGCCGTGTTCAGCCTGCCCTTCTCCGATGAGATGGGGGATGGTGAGTGCTGCCCCTGCCTTCCCTGGGCTGCCACACTCCCAAAAATGCTGCAGCCTCACAAGGAGGGCGTTTGAAGTCTTTCTCCCAAGTTTTTTTGCCTCCCAAGCCAATCCACTGTTCCGTCTGCAGAAGGTGGAGTTGTGGAAGGAGTGTTAATGAGATGTGGAATAGGGAGGTTTAGTTTGGATTCTCAGGGTGAAATTTGTTCTTATGTGTGTGTGTACACAGCATTTGTAATTTAATTTGTGGAGAGAAGTTCTTTGTGCTTGTGACATGGGAATGACACCTGGCATTTCATCCAGGTTCAGTGTTTCACTCCCTGTGCCTGTCTGGAGGTCTCACAGGTGAACTCAGGGGGTTGCACAGATCCCCACAATGGAAAAGACAAAAAGTTGTTGTTATTGGAGCTTCCCTGTCCTGTGGAGCCATGGATGTGACTTTGGGGTCATCCTCCAGCTGGAGTTCCCTTATCCTGGCTTTGTACCCCAAGCAGTGGCTCTTCACAACCAGTTCCATCCATTCCCATGTCCAGGCTGTGGAGGGGGGAATGCTGGGCCCTGTAAGAGCAGGATGGAAACCACCTTAGCAAGTGGCACAGGGAGGGATGATTAATTACTGTCTCAAAGTGGCCATCCTTGGCCCTTCCTTGAGCTTCAGGCCTCTTGCTCTGCCCCAACACTGGGCAGAAGAGGGAGCCTGAGCTGGCTGGTGCTGCCATGGCATCTGATTTGAAGGTAAAAGGGAACACCCATACCTGGATATTGGATGTCATGATGACAAACACTGTGTGTTCAACCACTCATCCAGAACTGGAGAGACTGGAGGTGTGGATAATGGCAGAGACTCCTGGGGGTGTGGGGTGGCACCTGTAGAAGTGCAGAAATTAGACAGTTTCATTAATGCTGAGGGTCAGCCTGCCCTGCAGGGTGATCCTTTTGGGGTTCAGGAGGTAGGGAGAGGGCTTGGGCTGCCCCCACAGTGCTGGCAGAGCTGCCCTGGCTGGACAAACGCCCACCTGCTGAATTGGCATCCCTTTCCCTGAGGGATCTGTTGCCTTCCTGGAGCTTGGTGCAGGCTCAGAGTTGTAGGGTTTATTTACCCCTGCAAGCTCTTGGGCAGCTCACCTGAGCCTTTTCCAGTGCCCCAGTGCTCTGGGAGGAGATGTGGCACCACAGGGATGTCTGGAAATGCATCAGTGGTTTTGTATGGCTTTGGCAATTGAGCAAACTCTGTATTTCTTCATCCAGCACTTTGTGCATCCTTAGTCTCAGCTTGTACTTAGGAGGAGTTGGGGGTCATGCTGAGGAGTGTTCAAGGGCTGCTGAGTTTAGGTTGTGTTGAGTCCCAGAACAGACTTCAGGCTATTCCTGAGCAAGTCTGGGTGAGAACTCCTGCTCCTTCCTGCATTTCCTAACCTGCATGAGTCAGCTGTGCCGGTGCCCTCTCACAGAGCCATAGCCAAGCATAATGGAAAATTTGAGCAACCAAAGGATTACAAATGGGGCAAGAGAGAAGGTTTGTCTTGCAAAGGTTTCCAGCTTAAAGGCTTATCCATGCAAATGAATTTTATGTGGGGTTGAGGGGAGATTTGCTGAGTTTCCAAACAGCAGTGGTGTAGAAAATGAGAGCAATAAGGTATTGCAGAGTCCTCACCTCAGGCATGAGATACATCCCAAAGCACTGGCTGATTCTGGGGATGGTTCCCAGTGGTGATACTGGGGTTTAGAGGAGATTTAATATTCTGAATATGCAATTAGATGAGGAACCATTCATCCCTATTGTTGCCTTGCAAGCACAAATTCTCTTTCTTCTTCCTCCCTGTTTTTTAAATTGCCTTAAATGGTGTTAAAGGAACAAAATACCATCTTGGCTTTTCATGCAAATGCAACTTATCTGTAAGGAATCCACTTGTAATCCACTGTCAAACCTCCCCACACATTAATTGTGGGGTGTGTTTTAATAAATTGATTAAATGTGCTCTAGGTCACTATCAGAAACACAGAAATTATCTAATTAGGGGAGAGTGGTTATCAAGAGCCAGACATGACAGACAACCTGCTGAGCTTCCCTGTCCTATTCCAGCAAGGAATACTGTATCCAATTTAACTGTGTAACCCTTGGAAGTGATAAAGCTCCTACTCTGTTTGCTCTAAAATAATTAACCAGATAATGTTGCTGATGGTTTGATGATGTTTCTCTCCTTGCCAGGCCTGATAATGACTGTCAGCAAACCCTGCTACTTTGGAAACCTGCTGCTGGGCATTGTTGGAGTGGATGTTAACCTGGCCTATATCTTGGAGGATGTCACCTACTACCAAGACTCCTTGGGTTCCTACACGTTCCTCATTGATAATAAAGGTCATTTTGCCTCACATAATGCCTTCTAGTCCTACTGAGCTCATTCAGAAGGAAACCTGTGTCTCCAAGTAGTCTATAAATAATAAATGATGGTATTTATTAGCAGTACTTGTATGCTGTTGGTTAGCTTTGCCTGAGAGTTGCTGGAGACTTCAGGTGGTTTCACACCTGCAATTTGTGCCCTGGAGTTTGATATGGAAACACTTGTGGGAGATTTTCTACCTGTGTGACATCCAAAGGGAAAGAGGAAAAACTGGTGTATATTTGTGTCCAGCTCATTTATTGCTGAGTCCTTTGAGCTGTGTTTCACCTGCAGTGTCTGTGATGGTAACTTTGCTTGGCCCCTGACTGTTGAATCACACCCTGGATGTAGTGAGATGGTAACTTTGCTTGGCCCCTGACTGTCGAATCACACCCTGGATGTGGTGACTGCATGTTCTTCTCCCCCCCATCTCTCAGTTATCTCCCTGCATTCACCATTTGGGGTTGTCCCTTTCTATTCCAGGCTACACCCTGATGCACCCCTCCCTGACCAGGCCCTACCTGCTGTCTGAGCCCCCTCTGCACACAGACATCATCCACTATGAGAACATCCCCAAATTCGAGCTGGTGCGCCAGAACATCCTCAGGTGAGGGGCTGCCATGCAAAGGCTTGCTAGAGGAACTGGAAGACAATGTGAGGCAAAGTCACTTTCCCTACAAATATCTGGATACTTGGATGGGATTTTTTTTGTTCTACAATAGTTCTGGTTTGGTTTTTCCTCCTGAGTTTCTTCGTTTATCATTTGGGGTGTAGGCAGTGATTTCCACAGCTGGTCTGGGGGATATTCCTTCTAATTTCTCTCTTCTGTGTCAGGAAGATTTTCCACTGCTTGATCTGGGTTTTATTTTATCCCCTACCTAATCTGAGTATGTGTGAGCTCAAAATGTGGAGGTGCACAAGTGCATTTTCAGCACACACACTCTCTCCTTCCCCAAAGACAAATAACAGTTAATTCCTCCAATTCTTGGGACATTTCTATAAATGTACAACAGAAGGGTTTTGCTTAAGTTGTAACAGTTTTGCTGAGTGTTTGATACTAAACTGCTGGATGTTTTATCTGCCACTGCAGCATTCCCCTGGGCAGCCAGATCATCACAGTCCCTGTGAACTCCTCACTGTCTTGGCACGTAAACAAGCTGAGAGAGATTGGAAAAGAAGCCTACAATGTCAGCTATGCCTGGAAAATGGTAAGGAATAAAGCCTGGGATGGCACAGGGCGAGTTCATGGCTCTGCCACCAGTTGTAAGAGCTTTAGGAGAGCTCCTAGCCTGCCTTTCTTCAGCTTGGGACATATCTGAGCACTAATCTCAGCCCAGGGATTAAAATGGAATCCTGAGGTTAAATATAATCCAGGTGAATTTCACTGATGCCAGAAATAATTGGCTGTTTCTTTGTGCCAACTGACTCAAGAGGGTACTTGTGGATCATTTCACAGCACTAAGTTAAATCTGACCTGAAAGATTAGGCTGAGCAGTTTTAAGAGATTAAATCTGTCATTGTTTAACACAAATTCACACAGGAGGGTGTCTGGAGCTAATTTTCTAATATTGTAATGCTGCATTTAATATCAAACACCCTTTGCAGAGCAGCTGGGACACTCCAGGCTCTGCTAGTCTGGTTTTTACAGGATCCTGAACAGACACAAACCAGTAAAACATGTGGCACATGCAGCACACACTTAGGAGTGGAAATGATAAAAATCCTGCTTTTGAGAGATCATCTGTGTGTGCTCTCCATAAAGGGAATACCAGTGTGTGTTTATGCACTGTGAATCTCTCCTCTGCTCCTGGCACTTCAAAAGATATCATGAATTCATTGAGCAACAAAAGGAGGGTCGCATTTAGTTTTCTGGGGAAAAAAATGATGGTATTTTGATTCTGTGTGGAAAAGTGGGTTTTGTGCAACTTCAGGGCACCAATACCCCCAAGTTCTGTACATCCCTCACATTCTGTTCCTGTTTTGAGGACTTGCTGGTGTTTTGCAGGTGCAGGACACGTCCTTTATCCTGTGTGTGGTGGTGATCCAGCCCGAGATCCCTGTGAAGCAGCTGAAGAACCTCAACACTGTTCCCAGCAGCAAACTGCTCTATCACCGCCTCGACCTGCTGGGCCAGCCCAACGCCTGCCTGCACTTCAAGCAGCTGGCCACCCTAGGTGAGGCTCTGCAGCTGGGCCTGAGCACCTCACAGTCCCAGCAGCACTGAGGGAAACTCCTCCCAGCCCCCAGAGCCCACCCTGTACCCCATGCCCACCCTGTCCCCCAGCCCAGAGCACTGAGTGCCATGGCCAGTCCTGCCTTGGGCACCCCAAACCTCCCTGGGCAGCCCCATCCACTGTTTAACCACCCTTTCCATGAAGAAATTCCTCCTGCTGTTCCACCTGCCCCTCCCCTGGCACATCTTGGGGCTGTTTCTTTTTATGCTGTCACCCATGCATGTAGACTGTGGCAGCAGAAGGTAAAACTCTTCTCCCAAAACACTGGAAATACTCTCCTCTTTGTTTCCAAGGCTGTTTTTCCAGTTGTAGCTCCTCCTTGCTCAGAGTTACCTGCTCAGTGCTGAGCCCTTTGCCTGGACTGGGGCTGATTCATCAGAGGATGAGAGAAATGCACTGTGAGTTTTGCTCAGAGTTCCCAGAAGTTGGAGTGGGGAGAGTGAGAGATGGCTCAGCAACCTTAAGCTAAGTGCTCTTCTCCTGGCCCTGAAACACCTTATTGACAAGTCACATAAATAGGATGAAGTCCTGGCCTGTTGTGCAGGGCTGACATTCTTTTGACTTTGGATTTGGTGAAGATTTTCACTGCCAGGAGCATTCCCATCCAAATTGGAAGTTAAACCTGCTGAGGGAAATGAGAACATCAGTGATGGGGTGATGGGTTCCAGACCCTCCTTACCTGCTTCAGAATTCTCAGGTTACTGACACGTTCCTGCTTTTGTTCTACCTGAGTCATCTCAGTGCTGGAAAGAGGGAGGGTCTCCCTGGCAGTTCTGATACCTGGGGAGGATGGGGAGCTTAAAAAAACCAGGATATGTCTTAAGAACATATATGAATATTTAGGTATTAATCTTGGGAGGTTTGCTCAAATCTGTGCTGTGCTATGAGAAATTCTGAGTGCAGTGCTTTTGTTTGTAGCAGGGTTTGAAGGTCTCCTGGTGGATGAGTGGCACAGTTGTGAGACTTCCCTTAGCTGTTTGTGTCCCTGCAATATAACTGGGATTAGACTGGAGGAGTTATGGAGGGGCTTGACAAACCTATGGAAATTGCTGTGCCAGTTGTTTAAAATGCAGGGATCTTTCATTCTTTAATGTGGTGCTTAGTCTTGATTATCTTCTAGCCAGAAAGATACAAATGGAAAATGTCCCAAAAACACAGCCCTGAGCTGTGGAGTGGAAAACCTTCATGCGAAGCAGGATGCAATGGCATCAGGATCTTTGGTCTGGGCAGCAGCTGGAGGAGCAGAGCAGGAGCTGAATGCTGAGTGCAGCCCACGTGGCTGCTGGCTCTGGGGGGATGTGTCTCAGAGGAATGGGACCCAAAGCACCACATTTCCCAGCCTGTGCTGCAGTCTGGCCTCTTGGAGACCATTCCTCACGGGGAATTTGGGCTCTGTGGGTCAAACACTCAGAAAAGACCTTCTTCTCAACCTTCAGCCCTGCCTTGCTGTGATCATTCCTCTTTTTAAACAGAAGCAGCTGCCTGCTTTTGTAGGTTTGGCACACTGAAAGTTTGCCTTCTAGTCTGTTCTAAAAACCACCCCGTGGGGAGCTGCCTCTTCTGCACTTGGAATTCTCCACTTGTTCATCATCTGGAACTGAAAATGCTCCTTTCTGTTTTCCTCTGCCACGTGTCACCTCAACACAGACAATTCACTTCTTCTTCTTATTTAGCACAAAGTCTTTTCTTCAGGGAAAAACAGCTCCTGTAATCTTTGGAAAAGTAGTAATTCAGGAGTTGTTCAGACTTTGAGAAGGAGGGCACTGAAGTCCCAAACAGCACCCAGAGAGCACAATCAGTGGGCCAACATTGTGACTCCTGTGCTTCGAATCAGGAAAAGCTCCTTCATGTGCAGCATCAGTGACTGGGGAAGTGCTCTGGTTTGGGTGGAGACCTTCACCTTTGCTGCCCTCCCTCGCAGTCCACAGTGCCCTGAGAGTGGAGGAGTGGGCAGTGTGGAGGTGGAACTCATCACACACGTCCTCAGCTGGGCCACCACTCAGCTCCCCTTCCCCGGTGCCGTGTCCTCGCCGTGCAGGACGTGCAGTTCCCCCTCCTGACACGGCTCCTCTTTGGTGTTTCCAGAAAGCCCCACAGTGATGCTCTCTGCAGGCAGCTTCTCCTCGCCCTACGAGCACCTGAGCCAGCCCGAGACGAAGCGCATGGTGGAGCACTACACGGCCTACCTGAGCGACAACACGCGGCTCATCGCCAACCCCGGCCTCAAGGTACGGCCTCGGCCTGCCCCGGGCACACCCCTGTGTGATCCCACACTGGGTGGACTGGGAGGGACCTCAGAGCCCTTCCAGTGCCACCCCCTGCCATGGGCAGGGACACCTCCCACTGTCCCAGGGTGCTCCAGCCTGGCCTTGGACACTCCCAGGGATCCAGGGGCAGCCACAGCTTCTCTGCCCACCCTCCCAGGCAGCAATTCCCTCCCAATATCCCATCTCTCCCTGCCCTCTGGCAGTGGGAAGCACAGGTTGGTGCCAGGCCCTCCCCACCCTCACAGGGAGAAGTTTATCCCCAACATCTCATCCACAAACAGAGAGAGGAAGAAGAGGGTTCACCCCCCGGGGACAGGGGGGATATTTCATAAGCATCTCTCCAAACAAACAGCAGAGTAACTAAACCCACAGTAAGCTTTTCACAGAAACACCTCCTTGTTCTTAGTTCCTCTTTCCTGTGTAAGCAGAGCAATATTTCTATTTCCTTGGAGTGAAAACAAGCTCTCCAAGCCACAGAGACCCCACCACCAACATCCCATGCACGCTGTGAGAAGACTCCATCCCAGCAATGGGGTTTTGGCTGTCGGGGAAGCCCCGCCAGCAGCTCATTCTCCTGCCCTGGAGCCCTGGAGGAGCCGTGGCAGCCGTGCCTTTGTCTGCTTGCAGTTCTCAGTGAGGAACGAGGTGATGGCGACGAGTCACGGCACGGATGAATGGATGACCCAGATGGAGATGAGCGGGCTCAACAGCTACATTGTGCGCCGTTACATAGCAACCCCCAACGGGGTGCTCCGCATCTACCCCGGCTCCCTCATGGACAAAGCCTTTGATCCCACCAGGAGACAGTGGTGAGCTTTTAGGGTCCCTTTAGCCAGGCCTGGAACGAAAATATTTGGGGGTGGTTTCATAGCCAGAGGGGTTTTTGTTGTCGTGGTTGAACTGGAAATGTTTCCGTGGCGTTTATTGGTTGTGGTTTTAACCCTTCTCATTTTGGGGGGGGGTTTGTGTGGCAGGTCCCAGCCATGGCAGATGGGGACATAAATATTCAGCAAATGAGCATCCCCTCCAGGGATTGGGGGACTCAGGAGCATTTTTGGCTCCTTGGGCTGTTTTTGGTTGTTAATAGTTGAGGCTTTTTGTTTGTTTATGGCAGTTTCCTCGCTGCTTTAAAGGAGGGATTTGCTGGCTCAGCTCTGAGTGTTAATCGTGCCCCAGTAGCTGACTGGGGCAAATATCTGTGAGCACTGGGATGGGACAGGGCTTGGAGAGCCCCCCAACACGGGGGGTGTGTGGGAAGGAGCTGCCCAGGTGGTGCCAGGTGGGCAAACACCAACAGCAGCAGGTGCCAGCCCTCTGGCAGCAATCCTGGCCCATCTTTGCCCTGCAACAATCATGCCCTGAGGAGCTTTCCCTTCAGGTTATTTGCCTTTGCAATCCCTTGTCTCCATTGTAAAAGCTCCCACGGTTTTTGCATTATTGGTTTGGTGTTTGGTTCAGATTGGATTGTTTTCCTTTTTGAAAAAGCTCCATCCACAGCATGAAATGGTGTCCTGGGTTTTATATGAAGCCAAATTTGTAGTGTTTTGGAAAGAAGATAGGAGTGAAAAACTGGGAATAAAGTAGAAGTGGGTTAAGCTGCTCGTGGGTTGGTGCACTGGGGTAGAGAAAAGCAAAGTAATCACTTTTTCATACCCTACAGTTTTATAAACTTTCTTATGACAGGAGGAAGGTATTTGTCAGGATTGTGGCTTATTTTATGCTGCCAAGGAGTTTTAAAAGTGATTGTAATTTGTAATCACTGTCTGACATATTTCTGCATTTTCTTGCATCAATTCTGTCATTTCTCCTCAGTCTGCAATGTAATAATAATAATTGGAGAGTTTGAGACTCTGCTGGCACTAAGTCACATGTTGTTCTGGGGAAAAATGTCTAAAATTGCATTAAATGTATTCTATGCAGAAGGAAATGGAGCTTTTTTTAATGCAGTTGGATGTACTGAGGCAGCATTTGGTCTGTTTTAGGTACTAACTATAGTTAAATACTTATTTACTATAAAGAAACATTAATGTGGTGGCACATTATTCACAGCTTGAAGAACTCAGTGTCTGTATGTTTTGGCAAAATAAAAGTTATTGTCCTAAAGCTATAGAATCCATTTTTCACTGATGATGAAGCTTTCTTTTGGCTCCCCTTAGGTACCTGCATGCAGTGGCTAACCCAGGACTGATCACCTTTACTGGGCCCTACCTGGATGTTGGAGGGGCCGGGTACGTCGTCACCATCAGCCACACGGTCCATTCCTCCAGGTCAGTGGGGGTGGCAGGCAAGGAGAATCCCAGTTATCAGGGGTTGATTTGGGGTAGGAGAGGGCAAAGCTAGGGCACTTCTGTGTGCCCAAGAACTGGGAAGCAAACCTGGGGTGAAAGGGCTTTTGGTGAAATGGGATCTGACCTTGTGCTTCGTGGCAATAGTGAAATATTGTGGCAAATCCATGCTGTAGGAATATATAAATTCTGTAGCTTTATTGATATATATATATAAAATATGCAGAATAAACACAGTATATAGGTTGGTGAGAACATGCTCCTGGATGGACATGAGATAAGATACCAGGTGGGCAAGACAAGGAACTGGGAAGAGGGGAGGGATTGTTTTCCTCAGGCAGTCTGGGATATGCTCCCTGTCTGGTTGCAGTCAAATCCTTCTCCATCAGGAGTGTTAATCTCTGAATTTCCTGAAGTTCCTCACACTTGCCCTTCTGAAGTTGTAAATACCAGGGGGATGTTTGGAGAGGAATGAGAAGTGAAAGCAGATCCAAGGGCAAAGAGAGGTCAGGCCACAAATGGGGTTAATTAAAGAGCTGTCCATGCTCCAGAAATTGGGGAGCTCCTGCCTGGGCTGTTTGAATCCAGCACTGGACAGGGGCTTTCAGGAGGAAGAAGATGTTGGGGCAAAGCCTGTGAACCTTCAGCTGCCCCTCCAGGACTGCAGAAAACAAACCAGGCTGGGAACAGCCAGGGGTGCCCTTGGATCAAACCCCATGTCCAGCTGAAGGGCCATCACAGCCAGATGTGGACAAGTTAATTTGGCCCAGAGCTGGACTGGATGATCCCTGTGGGTCCCTTCCAGCTCAGGGTACCCCATGATTCTACATTCCCTTTTCCTGGAGGACCAGGCTGGGTCTGTTCCAGCTCCCTCCTGGCCCTGAGGCCGAGGTTTGGGATGCTTAAAGGAGGACCAAACTTTTCTATCCATTTCAGGAATAGAAGTTAATTTTGATTAATTAATTTTGATTTTGTTTTTGAACATGGAGGTTCTTCCAAGACTTTCCCTGCACACCCCCCACCCAAGAGCCCCCCAGTACAAAGGAAACTTCTGAAGTGCCACTGGTAAACACAGACCCCAAAGGCAGCAGAGTATGGGACATGCCCCCTCTGCTCTTCCCAGAGATTCCTCTGCTCCTGGTGGGATTTCCCAGCACAGGACAGCTGCCTGTGTGCTTTGGCAGGAGCATTATCAGCCAGCCCCTCGTGGTGCTTCTCACAGAGGAATTTACTTGGGGGAAATAAGCACTTTTGTAAGTAGAGAAGTGCAATTAATCAAAATTCTGATTTTTATCTAACCAAGGGATGGTTTACTTGCCTTTAAGAACTTAAAGCTCTTGTGGGTTATTAGAACATGATTAAAGAGCAGTTAAACAAAGTTTGGCAGATGAGAGTGTGATTCCTGGGTAAATATGACCTCTGAAGCTTCCAGTCACAGGCAGCTCTAATCCCCAAAGAGGCCTGAGTTGAAAATCCAGAAGGGTGGGGAGGAATCCGTGGAGTTAACAGGGATTCTGCCCTTAGAGGCTGCTGGGAGGGTTTAAATGCCAACATCAGTGTGGCTGGAGCTGTCACTTCCCTCTCGTTGCCATTTCATGTGTGTCTTACTGCTTTTTTTGGAGGCTGGAAATAGGAGATTTATGCAAGAAGTTGTTTAATACCGTTGGCATCAGCGAGCCAGAAGGATTTAATGCTTAAAAACGAAGCTCAAATATTTACATTTACATTTATATGTGTGTTGGGGCAGAGCAGCAACTTCAGAGCTTGATGCCTTGTCACATACAGTTCAATGTGTCTGTGCTGCTTCCTGTCATCTTCCCCATTCCTTCTCCATGAAATGCCTTCTGTGAACAATAAATCAAATGCAGGTTTCAGAACCTGTGTTTACATCCCTACAAATGAGATTGGGCTGCATCTCCACTGTCCCTCTGTAAAAGCAAACAGGGCTGGGTTTTCAGGGCTTGCCAGAGCTCTGCTTTGTAGAACCCAGCTGTGCTTTCAGCATCTCTGAACCTTTCTGGTCCTGCATTCAGGGATAAAAGGAAGCAGAAAAGGAGATTTGGAACAGTAGCAAGGCAAAGGTGTCTCTTTTGTCACATGGTCACTTTGTGTCCCCAAGGGGTGAGAGGGGACTTGGTGTGGCTGTGCCCTCGCAGGCCTTCACGGGGAGAACTTGGGTGTCAGAAATGGGAGAGGGAGAAATTCCCTCTTCCCTCAGCCCAGCCTGGGGCTGCTGCACATCCCCCCTCACTGGAGCCTTGTCATAACCATTCTAATAAATATTATCTCCCTTTATTTTCTCCTGGGATTTATAATCCCTCCTACGCTTTGGAACTGTAGGGATTTAGCACCATCTCTATGGCAGCTTCACATTCAGGTCCTCCCCTGGTGGTGAGCAGAGAGGAGGGTGCAGGGAAGGCTCCAAGGTGGGGGGAGCTGGGAATGCAGGAGCTGTGTCTGGATTTGGGAATACAGGAGCTGTGTCTGGATTTGGGAGCTGGGAGTGCAGGAGCTGGGAATGCAGGAGCTGTGTCTGGGTTTGGGAGTGCAGGAGCTGTGTCTGGAGCTGGGAATACAGGAGCTGTGTCTGGGAACTGGGAATGCAGGAGCTGGGAGCTGGGAGTGCAGGAGCTGTGTCTGGGTTTGGGAATGCAGGAGCTGTGTCTGGAGCTGGGAATACAGGAGCTGGGAGCTGGGAGTGCAGGAGCTGTGTCTGGATTTGGGAATGCAGGAGCTGTGTCTGGAGCTGGGAATGCAGGAGCTGTGTCTGGATTTGGGAGCTGGGAATGCAGGAGCTGTGTTCTGCCTCCTCCATGTGCTGCTTGTACAAGGGGGAATTTCAGTGGAGAAACTTGAGGATTTGCAGCAAATTCCCAAATTCTCCCTCCATTCACAGCTGCTGCAGCTGCCCATTCCAACAGGAACAGGGTGAGCTGAGCCAGGGATGTGCCAGGGAAGCCAGTGCCCCTTTGAAGCAGAGAGCTAATTAATTAAAATGCTAATTACTGCAGCCCTGAAGCCTGTCCCCTTTGCCTCCCTCTCTGCAGTGCCCAGATGTCCTCAGGACACTCGGTGGCCGTGATGGGCATCGACTTCACCCTGAGATACTTCTACAAAGTCCTCATGGACCTGCTGCCCGTTTGTAACCAGGATGGGGGCAACAAAATCAGGTAAAGCTGGTCCTGCCAGGCAGGAAATATCTCAAGTGTTCACTGATTTTTCTTTAACCAGTTGACCCAGAGGTTCTTTCCAGCTTCATTTATCCAAGGATTCTGTTACATTCAGTGTGTGTTCTCTGGTTTTGAGTAAAACTTGTGCTTGTCCTTCTCAGGAAGATTATGTGGATGTTTTTGTTGCTCAAGATCACCCTGCCATCAGCTAAGTCAACAGTCTGCAGGATTGCAAAAGCATAAGAGAACTGGGTGTATATTTTTTGGGGGGTTATATTTAGACTTCATTGAAATTCTGAGAGAAAAAAGCCCATTCTTTATTAAATGAACACACTTCCCAATTCTTCTGTTTGTTTTAATGGTACCTCTTTAGTGACTATGGGCATGTCATCATGATACAGAATCTCTGGTTATTTTAACCAGGATTATGCAAATGCACTGTTGTTACATTTTTCTCAGAAATGCACAGCACTAGCACAAGTCTGATTTCATCTGGAGGATCCAGTTTCATGCAGATCCCTGTGGGCCTTAAGTGTTCCTCCCTGCTCTTTTTTGAAAAGTCACATGGGGTGGGGTAGGCTCTGGTTTGGCCCTGGAGTGACTTGCTAACATGGTTTGGGCATTCTTGTTGCTTCTTTGTTTGCTTTGAAACCTTAAATTTGGGAAGGGAAGTGGTTTGCTGTCATCCTCCCAGTCCTTTTCTGGTTTGGGTATTTTTATATAGACTTTATGGTGTATAAGAAAAATAAAGCAGGATTTCTGGTTTGGCATTCTTCCCTGCCAGTGAAAAAACAACTGCTAATCAGTGAGGTCAGATGCTTTGGTTTGTTTCCACATTCCCTAAATGAGGAATTTCGAGCATGCTGTTCCATGTTAGACCATCCTGACGTAGCTCTGATGCTTCTCCAACCTCTGTAAATGCAGGTGTTTGGGGTTTTTAGGGTATTTCTGCTAAGCCTTTTCCCTCTGCACAGTTCTGGGGTCACCACGAGCCCAGCCATTCTCCTGCTTCCTACACCATCTTCCAGGAAAAAGGGAAAACACACCATCCCTGCATGCATTTCTAATGCAAAAGCCCCCGAAAATCCCAGCTCCAAGTTCTCCCAACTCCCTGTGCACCTCAAGATGGCTTTCAGGGCCCTCTGCTGTCCCTCCTGGCTGGTGGGATCTGACACACTCCTTGGGAATCCCAGCACTGGGAGCATCCAGTGGGGCATTACCATCCCCTGCCCCTTCTGTGGTGCCATCCCAGTGCTGTGGCTGTGGGAACAGGACAGGGGGAACCCAGGATGGATCCAAGCTCCCAGCACTGTGGTGTCTGGAGAGGGACACAGATCCACCAGAGCTTCCCTGAGGTCACACAGGAAACTAATGGCAAGAGTGAAAACAGGGAGGAGAATTTGGGCAGGCTTGGAGTGATTTATCTCTCTCTTAAATTGAATTCTGGACTGGGAAGTCATTAGAGGGGAGTGTGACAGCTCTGTTTAATTAGTCTCATAGTAGACTGATAAACTCCTAAAGCTTTCCAAGTCCATTATGCTTCGTTTCTGTGTGGATCTTCCCCAGTCAGACAGTGCATTTCTGGCTTTTCCTTTCCATTTCCAAATGTGATGGTCCCAGCTCACTGGAACAGATGGAAAAACCTCAGGGAAACACCCACACATTCCTTAGAGACCCTTTGCAGTGCCTGTGTCTGATGGCCCCTTCTTGTCATGAATGGAAGCCTTTCAAAGCTCCTCCTCCAGCTGCAGCTTTGGGATGGTGTTTCCCAAAGGTCTCACAGGAGGCTCTCTCTGTGTTTGCTGTGGGCAGGTGCTTCATCATGGAGGACAGAGGGTACCTGGTGGCACACCCCACCCTCATCGACCCCAAGGGCCACGCGCCCGTGGAGCAGCAGCACATCACACACAAGGTCTGCCTCCTCTTCCCCCTCTTTATTCCTGTAATTCCCTATAAACCCCTGAGCTGCAGAGTGGCTGCTGTCTGGGATCCCAAAGGCATGAAATCCTGCCTTTCCCACTCAGGAGCCTCTGGTAGCAAACGACATCCTGAACCACCCCAACTTTGTGAAGAAGAACCTCTGCAACAGCTTCAGTGACCGGACAGTGCAGCGCTTCTATAAGTTTAACACCAGCTTGGTGGTGAGTGTCTTCTGCTGCCTTAGTTTGCTTTGGAGTGGGCTTTGGTTGGCCTGGGTTCCTTTGGGTGGGAACACAAAGCCTTGCTGGGCTTGTCTTTTAGTTGGGTGTCCAGATAAATCAATGTACTGGTGCAGTGTAGGTGAGAATTCACAGGGGATCATTTGTATAAGGGCAGTCTTGGGGTTCCTGAAGACTCTGCTCCCTGTAAGTCCTGCAGGAGCTTCTCCTTGTGCTCAGCCACACTGAGGGGTCCAAACCAGGGGCTGTCATCCCTCCCAGCACCACAGATCCACCCTGGCAGAGTCACTCCAGAGTTATTCCAAAGATGTTAAGCTCTGGGGGAGAAGCTGCTCCTGAAATAATACTGAGAGAAGAAGGTGGGCTGTAAGTGTCAAAAATATTTGAAAGTCGTGTCAGAATACATTGATTTTTGTCAGGTAGGCTTAAACCTTTTCAGATAGGGCTAAACATCTTCCCCACACTTGGAATGCAAAGCAGGAGGGGTGTTTTTGTGAAGGGAGTTGTGGAGGACAGAGCGAAAGCTTCAAACTGTGGCATGGCCAAAGGAGTCAGGAGTGAGTCTGCCCCAAGCAATCCCAGCAGGATGGGGCTGGGGGGCAGTTTCTTAAGGAAAGTTTTTTCCAGGAAAGTTTTCAGCACGTGCTGGTGGTGCCTCCTGTCCAAGCAGAGCCTCTGTGGAGGTCACTGGTGGCTGGTGCTGTGGGGTTGGATCAGAGCATGCTGGGAGGAAGTGAAAAGTCACCTGCTGGTGTCACATCTTGTAATCTTTACAAGCAAATCACATTCTTTTCTGTCTCCAGCAAAGTCTTTCCACCCTGTAGCACCTTGAAAACAAAACTCCCCAGTGTGGTGACCAATGCCCTGCAGGCAGCACTCTCACACACTGGTGTTCCCACGGGTTCCCTGGAAGGGGGACAGCCCTGAGCTCCCCATCCCAATGTTTTACACCACTGGCTCTCGTTGTTTGTCCCCAGGGTGACCTGACAAACCTTGTGCATGGCAGCCACTGCTCCAAGTACAGGCTGACAAGGATCCCGGGCACCAATGCCTTCGTGGGCATCGTCAACGAGACGTGTGACTCGCTGGCATTCTGTGCCTGCAGCATGGTGGACAGGCTCTGCCTCAACTGCCACAGGTGAGCAGGGCACGGCCAGGGGGCAGCCTGCTCTGGGCACTGACTCCTTTCCTCTTCCTTCAGTCAAAACTTATAAAAACATTGATTTTATAAGCTAAATCAGTGCAAAAGTGAAGTGAGAATAAAATAGTTGCTTTGCTTACGCATTTTGGAAGAGGCACGAGGACTGGGGGTACCCCTAATCCTGTGCCAGGTTGTCAGAATATTTAAATCAGAGGAGTTTGTTCTTGAGATCACAGAATCCCAGGATATGCTGAGCTGGAAGGATCCACAGGGATCATCCAGTCCAACCCCCAGCCCTGCCCAGGCCCATCCCCAAGAGTCACCCCCTGTGCCCCAGAGCATCATCCAACCCCTCCTGCAGCTCTGGCAGCCTTGGGGCTGTGCCCACTGCCCTGGGGAGCCTGGGCAGTGCCCACCACCCTCTGGGGGAAGAAGAGCCTTTCCCTGAGATCCCCCCTGACCCTGCCCTGGCACAGCCCCAGCCCTTCCCTGGGTGCTGTCCCTGTCCCCACAGAGCAGACATCAGAGCCTGCCCCTCCTGAGGAAGTCTCTTTCTTCTGGCATAGTTATGCCCATGGTTTGATGTGGACTGACATAGTTTTTCATTGAGGGGATCCAGGAGGTTTCCCCTACACCATCAGTATGAGTCTGTTGCACTGTCAAGAGGGGGATCCTTCCATCCATATCTGAGGCTTGGCCAGGGCTTGCCTGCTTTTGGGATTCCAGGGGATGGGTAGCAGATCAGAGGCTCAGTCCCAGTGCAGGACAGAGCAGTCCTTGTTCCTGGGGAAGGAGAAGGGTTTTGGGCAGCCTTCTCCATGGGACTGCTGTTGCAGAGCTGTGCAGGGTCTCATGGGTGTCCTGTGTGTCTCCTGCCCCTGCAGGATGGAACAGAACGAGTGTGAGTGTCCCTGTGAGTGCCCACTGGAGGTGAACGAGTGCACTGGCAACCTGACCAACGCCGAGAGCAGGTGAGGGCAGATCCCCTGCCAGGGACACCCTGGTGAGCAAATCCTGCCTTGCCCTGTCCTGCCCTGCCTTGCCCTGTCCTGCCCTGCCTTGCCCTGTCCTGCCCTGCCTTGCCCTGCTGACTCTCAGGTGGCACAGCATGGAACAGGCAGCATTCTGGGTGTAATTAAGCAGATGATAAGCAGTGGGTAAAGGAGATGTTTTAAACTGATGGTGCTTTCCTGGTCCAAGGCTTTGCCTCTTGCCCCACTCCAGGAACCCCAGCTGTGAGGTCCATCAGGAGCCCATGACATTCACAGCCATCGACCCCAGCCTGCAGGATGCCCTCCCCCAGTGCATCAACACCCAGTGCAACCAGAGGACAGAGAGTGGGTAAGGTGGCCTTCCCCATCCCTTCAAACACACTGCTGGGGGGGTAATCCAGTGGGAATAGCCCTTCCTTGGATGTTTTATAGAGAACAAGAAGGGGTGTCCTGATTCCAGCTGGGTGGAGTTAATTTCTCCTCCGTAGCTGCTCCAGTGCAGTTGGATTTGGGATGGGAATG
>VZUH01001712.1:0-63316 GCA_013401175.1 Xiphorhynchus elegans | reverse complement strand
CAGTGGAAAATCAAAAATTTATAATGGTTGATCACAGTATTTGAACTCCCCAAATTCAAGCACCAGTTACCAGAGAGATAATCAAAATGAAGGGCTTGGATTTGTTTTCATAGTTTCATGTTAAGAATTTTACCTTTGTAGCTTAGTTTTGAGACTAGTTTGGAGATTTGTGCCATTTGATAACTTAAAAAAACAGTGTATCATTTTTTAGTGGTCTGGGGTCAGAGGCTTAAAGTTTACCGCAGGAACTGAGGAGTGTAAGTCAGATATAACTGAGAATTGTAACATGCAGTTTTTTGCTAATTGCTTGGTACCAGATTTTATCTGTTGCATTTCATGGATTTTATTTTAGTCAGTTTTATGTGCTGAAAGGTAAAATGGCTGCAGTTTGGTTGATGTTGCCTAATTTCAAAAGTCAGATTACATTATCATATGTTGGTTTAAATACTCTGGCATTGACCACTGTCAACCAGTGGTTCACAGGTATATTATTGTTATTTGCAATGAGGAACTTGTTTGACAGAATTGATTTTCATTATAGTGGGAACCTCCCAAGTAGTATACTCGGTTTTGAGATGAATGTCAAACTGTTCAATACTCTGGGCTTGGATTCTGAATCTGCTGTGTAGATGACTGTGAATTAAAAATAAATATCCACTGAAGTTGCAGAAAGTAATTTTGTACTGGGGTACCATTAACTTTCTGAAATAGTCATTTCTCATACCATCTGTGTTCACTCACCAACTGTAGATCCTCACAGATTGTGTTCCTTTTCAACCTGTCAATCACTATCAGTTACTTTGATGTTTAAGTTACCTGATGTAGCTATTTGAATAGTCCTTGAAGGAGGACAAGCAAAGAGGAGAATAAACATCCATCTTAGATGATGTTGTGGTTTAACCCCAGCCAGCAAATCAGCCCCACACAGGTGCTCACTCACTTCCTGCCCCGCAGTGAGAATCTCAATTCATAGGCTGAGGCAAAGACGGTTTCATAGGGAAGGCAAAAGCTGTTCTCTCACACAAGGAAAGCAAAAATAGGAATTAATTCACTGCTTCCCACGGGCAGGCAGGTGTTCAGCCATCCCCAGGAGAGCAGGGCCCCATCACGCGTGACGGTGACTTGGGAAGACAAATGTCACCACTCCGAACAGTCCTCCCTTCCTCCTCTTTCCCCCACCTTTATATGCTGAGCATGCCACCATATGGTGTGGAATATCCCTTGGGTCGGTTGGCATCAGCTGTCCCAGCTGTGTCCCTTCCCATCGTCTTGTGCACCCCCATCCCACTCAGGGTGGTGTGAGAGGTAAAAAAGGCCTTGACTACTCTGTGCAAGCTCTGCTCAGCAATAATGCAAACATTGTTTTCAGCACAAATCCAAAGCACAGCCCTGTACTAGACTGATGAAAATTAACTCTATCCCAGCCAAAACCAGTACATGTGAAATGAATTTCAGAACAGTTTAATGACATATCAACAGTATTACAGCTTGCTTCTCTAGCCAGGCTGCAAGCTTGTACCAGTCCAAAATAATAAACTATAAGTGAAATCTGAATTATTTGACCACTTGGATGAGACAAGCCCGCACCCTGCAGTATTTGTTGAGCAGATGGCTCATAACATTATGTGCAGAAGATGGGAGCGTGTATGAGTGCTGTCAAAATGCTCTTCAATATCATTCTATAGGACTTGCTGATACACAGTTGGGTTTATTTTACTTCTACAGCTTATACACTTGCGTATAGGGTTGATGCAGTGTGAGTTAGCAGTTTGCTTCATCTCTGTTACCACCCAAGAGGCATGTGCTGAAGTCCTGCACTGGAGATGATGGTGTGCAAAACACTTCGTATGCCAAGGACTTGAGACTGAGTGGAACTTCAAAAATTTTAAACCATGAGATAACCTTGTTTGCTTCAGTGACAACACTGTTAGTAGAAAAGCATCACTTAAGTTTTTGTTTTCTTGGTTGCTTGTGAGTAAAGATTTTTAAAATCAGCTGAGTACACAGTAAGTGACATTTTCTCTGTTGTGTCTTTACAGGAGTACCAAAGTCGGATCTTCTGCATACAAGATCTTTAAGGGGGCACAGAGACTGCTTTGAAAAATTCCACTTAATAGCAAATCAGGACTGTCCACGATCAAAGCTCTCTAAAAGTCCATATGCAGAAGTGAAAAATATCTTGAGCAAAAAAATTAACTGGATCATACAGTACGCACAAAACAAGGATTTAGACTCTGATTCTGAAAGCTCAAAAACATCCCAGCACCAGCTTTTTAGCTTCAGACATCAGACTGATAGAAAATTACTCCCACAGTTTGACTCCCCAGTACCTAGATACTCCGCAAAATGGATAGATGGGAAGTCCGGAGACATCTCAAGCTGCTCACAAACTCTTCTGGAACAAAGAGAATCCCCTGATTTCAGACTCGGTGCAACCTTCTGTTGCAGCAGTGTTCTGTGGCCTAAGCACAACCAGGTCCAGAAAACTGAAAAAGCTGAAGGTGATTCACTTGCCAGTGTTCGTAGGAGGCATCCTCAATACAGCAAGGAAGAACGTGAGTATTTATCTATTTACACACAGCAAGGGCATTTTTATGTGACCACTTAATGCCTTCACAGGGCATTAATTCTCATCCTGAAATCCAGAATGTAAAACCTGTGAAGAAAAAGGCCAAGCAAATAGTGTGGAGGGTTTGGTTGGCGGTTTTATTTTCCTCTTAGCTCTACCCCAGTGTTATACAAGACACATCTAATTTATGTAAAAAAGGCCATTTCAATATGTTATTCCTGGGATTGCACAGCCTTGCCTGTGGAGGTTACTCAGCTCCTGCAAATCTCTCTTATTGAAATTGTGCAGTGCCCTAAGTTATATTTTAGAGAGAACTGCCCTAAGCAAAAGGGGAAATTAGAGGTAAGGGGGCAGAGCAAACTTGTGAAATAACCTAAAAAGTGAAACATTCTTAAGAGTAACAGACTTTCCTTGTGCATTTTACTGGATTTTTTTTTCTTCTGTTTATTGAGCACAAGAAAATGGAAATACGTTTGTGCCACCGTGTCTTCTTAAAGGCTGTAGCAGTAGACCTGAGGAATTTTCTGTTGACTGTGATGATATTGAAAATAACAGAAAATAAGTTTTCCTGTTACTTAAGAATCAGGTCACTAGAAGAAATCTTCAGGAAAATTGGGATAGTTTAGTGTCTCTGGAATCAGCCTGCCTGAAGTGTATTAGGTCTAGATTCCTACACATATCTGCAGTTACCATCTTTAGAACAGTACTTGGTCCTAAATGGAAATACATCCACTCTTACTTTTGCAGAGGGAGAAAGTAATTGGAGACAGTTTCTGAATTTCAAAAGACCTGAAAAAGAAAACAAAATATTCCATTGAAAAACAGGTGGTGAAAAGCAAGGTAGTAATGGAATTTGGAATGTTAGAAGACAGGGTGAGAACAGGTACTGTAAAAAGTTGGAATTGGCTTCTTTAGGCTCCCATTTTTTTAACAAACTGACAAATCTGTCCTTTCAAAGTTAAGTCATTTCTCATTATTTGTAAGACTTAACTGCTGTATGGTGTGTCATGTTGCATTTGTGGTGAATGAGTAGCCTTAAAGCCATAAATCAAAGCAGATACACTGGGCAGTTTGACCACCTGTCTTCCTGGAGTCATAAATTGGGATTGCATAAATCAGGACAGCAGTTAACAGAGGAATTATGAAAGCTTGACGTGGTTTATGGGGTTGTCTGACTGAAGTTAGTGACTTTGAATTTATCTCTCCGATCTTTATTCTGGACAGGGGGACGTAAAGCTGCTTTGAGAACAATAAAAGGGTTTTTTTTCCTTCTGTTATGACTCCATAATGCACTTTTGAGGCATTTTTTCCTTCTATTATGCAGTATTTACCTTCAAAAGACATTAATTTGGAGACTCTATGATTATATAAAGTTTACATGTTAAACAAAAGGTTAGTCAGACTGTCTTATTGCAGTACGTCCCCTATAACGACACAACTATCTACTGAAAAAAAATTATTAATGCAATTATAAGTAACTTGACCAGTATTTCTCTGATTTACCTCAGCTATGGATAGAGTAATATTTCATCATTTAAATTAAATGTTCTGTTCCTTTTGCCTTTCCCTTATGTGTCAGAATAGTGTGACATGAAACAGTCATGTCCCAAAACACACACATGAAATGTGTGAACCAGCCTGTCTGGTAGCTGATAAAGTGTTGATGAAAATACTGAAGAAATGGGAAGTAACATCCTACCACAACGTGTAAAAGGAGGTGGGGGGGAAATCTTGAAATATTTGACTTTAACAATTACTATATTAAATTCTGTCAGGGTTTTCCTGGAGCTGAAAGTGTGGTAAGATGTGAGAAAGGACCTTTCAGTTGTATTGATAACTGAAGGAGCACCCCTGTATCTGGCTGATGGTGCAGAAAGGTGAATCTGTAGCATTCTGAAATGGGGTTATGCCTTGAGTACCAAGCAGGCTGGTCTATTACCAGATTTTTTGGTTTGGCAGTACTGTCAGCAAGTTAACATCCCACAACTGCAAGCTGTGAGCAAGTTTGAAAAAGAAGGCTTAGGATAATCAAATAATCCTGTGGGTGGGTAAAACCCATCTTTTTCAGAACTTTAAGCTTTAAATTTGCCACATAGAAACCTTCTGCACTGGAAAATCTCGGAAAAAAAAGCTGCAGTGTAGGTTTTTCTCAAGTATACAGTGAGAGCTTTGCTAAGCTGCAGCAGAAACAGCTCAGCTGAAGTTTAAAAACAGTTTTTTAAAATGACAAGGTCTTAAAGCCTGTTTCAGTGCCCTGTATCCCCCTGTGGTGGTCAGGATTGTTGCTTTTCACCGTGCTGCCAAGGCATCTCAGCAGCAGGTGTGGCACCACATGTGCCCACTACTGCAGGGTTGAGGGATTTCTAGGAAATAAGCCAGTGCTCCCCTGCTTGCTGCTGTTGATCAAGGACAGGGTAGAATACTTTCACAGTTCCCTCCTTGGGGACTTAATATGTATTTTTTACAAGGATGATCAGTGCACACAACCTTAAATACAGAAGGGCTTTTGAACAATGCAGAGGATTTTTTAGCTCTCACTAAGAGCACAGAAGGAAATGTATTTTTATATGCTGGTCTTTGTGTCAAACAAGGATTTTTCTTCATTTGTAACTAAGGTACTCAGTGGAAACTGTATGTTATTCTTGTATGCATAAAGTACAAAACTTGATATCCGAAAGAGGTAGCCAGATGCTGAAAATTCTGTCAGGAAGCTGCTTCCTGCAGACTTGTAAACATAGCAGAAGTGACCTTGGAATTGTCCACTTGTCCACAAATAAACAGATGTGCTTACAGGGATTCCACTGGGGAATTCCCTGTTTTGTGGTCTGAGGAAGGAGAAGCATTTAAATGTGTCAAGCAGTTCTGGTACTGGATCCAGTTCTGGATACTACTCTTTTGAAGGCTTGAATTTCCACCTTTTTGACATTGAAGAAGAGGCTTTCATATGGAGTAAATTCTTGTCTATGTCGATATTAAAAAGAGACTTTTCAAACTTTCACAAATGGTGGATAAATAATATTGCCTCTGACTTACTGCCACACATCTGTTGTTTATTAGGATGCCAGTAGGAGAAGATTTGAGAAAATAGAAGTCTGCTTAGGAATGCTTATGTGACTCTGGTAGTTATAATAACAGATTTTATTCTTGCAGTGACTACAATGACTCCAGGAGAGTTAAAGCAACTTAATGAAAAACTGCTCAAGCAAATCCAGGGTGAGAATTTTTCGGTATTTTTGTTTTGGGCTTGTAATAAAGAAAGTCTGGTTTAAGAAAAAAAAATTGATTGCCTTCTTATCAGTTAAGTTTTGAACTGAAATCTTCTGTTTTACATGGAAATGTGATATATAGAGATTTCTAGATGTTTTTATTATGTAACCTGCTTTGATGTTGCAAACTGGCAGATGATTTTCTTTAAGATTTTGACTGGAATCATAGAATCGTTAAGGCTGGAAAAGACACTTAAGATCTTCAAGTCCAGCCATTAACCCAGCACTGTCAAGCCCACCACTAAACCATGTCCCTCAGTGCCACATCTACGTTTTTTGAATACCTCAAGGAATGATGAGTCCACCACTGCCATAGGCAGCCTGTTCCAGTGTTGCACAACCCTTTCCATTAATTTCTTACTATCCATTCTAAATTTCTCCTGATGCAACTTGAGGCTGTTTCCTCCTGTTCTATCACTTCTTACCTGGGAGAGGAGACTGACCTCCACATGGGGGTAGTTTCAGGTAGTTGTGGAGAGCAAAAAGATCTCACCTGAGCCTCCTTTTCTCTAGGCTAAGCACCCCAAGCTTCCTCAGCTGCTCCTCACAGGACTTGTGCTCCAGACCCTCCCCAGCTCTGCTGCACTTCTCTGGACTTGCTCTAGCACATCAATGTCTTTCTTGTAGTGAGGGCACTTAAGGGGTGGCCCCACCAGTGCTGAGTACTGGGGGACAGTCACTGCCCTGGTCCTGCTGGCCACACTATTGCTGATACAGCCAGAGTCAGCTTTGAGTTATAAACCGATCCACTTTGGCTCAGGCCACCTAAAACCAGAAACTAATGATCCTGTTCAGTTTCCTGTGCGTACAAAGCTGTGCTGGAACCAGAAAAAAACAGTGTCCTTGCTGATGAGCCCCCTTAAATAAATGCCTGTGCCTCTTTCCTAGTGTTGTTTGTCACCGCTTCTTAGCTCTGTGACAGTACAGGGACCAAGCGCATTAACCTGATGATGTTCTTGCAGATGTGTTTGAAGAGCTGACGCAGCAAGTCCAGGAAAAGGACTCTCTGGCCTCCGAGCTCAACGTGCGTCACATCGCGATTGAGCAGCTGCTGAAGAACTACTCCAAACTGCCATGTCTACAGATGGGCCGAGCGGGGATGAAATCCAATGTCCCCATATAAAGGGATATCTGTCCCCCTGTAGAGCCAGTGTCCCTAACAGCTTTGGTAACCATTAAGTACAGCTGCACAGGTATTTAGAAGCTTTTGAGAGAACTTGGGCAGCTTTCTCTTTGCATTCATAATCCATGACAAGTCTTATTCCACTTTGTTTTTAACAAAAAGGGCAAATATTTTAGGTATTAAAATCTACTGTAATGTAAGTTTTATTCACACTTGAGGGTTGTTACTTTTCCCCATAACTACGCATGAGCCTTGAAATGAATTCTGTGTTTTGTTTGTAATGAAATTGTTTCTAGCAAAGAATGACCTGAAGCCCATAAACCTGCCTCCTTTATACAGAGGAAAAATTAACAATTTGAGTTTTGATCAGGTCTGGTCATGTTACATCCAAGAGAGCTTTAAGGGGAGAACAGTATTAATGAAACTCATGTTTTCTTATTTATTATGAGCAATATTTTATTATTGAAGTTTTATACTAAATAAATATCACTATTTTAGGTACTTTTCCAGATCTCTTTATAAAATGTCTGAATTACTCTGTGTAATGTTTATGCCTTGTGTATGATTGTTTATCCTTTTTCAGGTCTGTATCTTTCATGATACAATTTTAAAAAATATTGTTTCCCAAAGAGATGAATTTCACGTGTTAAAGAAAAAAACTTTAATGATGTATCACTTATTTTTATCAGCTTTATAACTATAGAATTTGGTTCATTATATGTTTTAAAAGAAGCACAGCAATTCCTTTAAATTAAAAAACCCACCATACTTTGGTTTTAATGCATAGAAGTTGAAGTTGTTTTATATGTGTGAAATTTTCAATGCTGAAAAATTACTTTGACGAAACTCAATAAATTTGTAATACTACATTGCCTTGTGATTTCTTTATAAAGCTGAATCAGACTGTGATAAAGTGTTTTAATTTTGAAATGCAAGTAGTAATCATGCATTCTAAAACAGAACAGCCTCTGCTTTTTTTAACTTCTATCAGTCTATCATGACAAGAAATCTCAGTCTTTGCCAAAAATTCTGCAAAGCTGCATTTGACTAACTGAATGTTGCTGAGTTGCATTGAAAAGTCAGGGCGAGGGGAGGGAGGTGGAAGATACCTACACACACAAGTTACAATCTTTATGCATTTACTTTGTGAAGTGAAAACAGGGACAAACTTATATAGCTGAGCGGAAGGAGTGACTAGCGTGAAGAAAGGAGTAGGTTTGATTTTAAACTCAAGCTGAGAAACTGGAGTTCAGAGTAGGTTTATGGATTGCCCTACAGATTGTGGTACCTGGGTGACATAGGACAGGTTGTTTTTATGGCTTTGTTTTTTGGGGTTTTTTCATATTCTCCAGCTGTTCCAAAGTCCCTCCAGAAATCCATGAGTAGGGACTTGAACTTGCCTGGGTATTTTGTGATTCAGGAGGGGGAAAACAATCAGTAGCGTCATTGCTTATGTATGCAAGTGGGCCTGTGAGCAAATGTGAACTAGCGAATTCCTAATTCTAGCTGTCAGAAGATGGGTTCATGTCCCTGTGCAAGTCTGTCTGTAAACTTTATTGATGCAGTGCTAAGGTAAGGGTCAGGTGGGAGCAGTACCATGAGGAGGACCTGGGGATGCTGGTAGACAACCTGTGGAGCCAGCAGTGTACCCTGAGGGTCAAGAAGGCCAGTGGTATCCTGGGGTGCTTCAGGAAGTGCACTGCCAGCAGCTCAGGGAGGCTGATCCTGCCCCTCAGCCTTAGTAATCTAGCACTCATGGGAGTGCCGTGTCCAGTTCTGGACGACTCGGAAAAAGAGAGACATGGAGCTCCCAGAAAGGGTCCAGTAGAAGGCAACAAAGATGATTAGTGGGACTACAGCATCTGTCTTAAGAGGAAAGGCTGAGGGAGCTGGACAGTTTCAGCCATGAGAAGAGACAACAGAGGGGACCTCATCAAGGTATGCAATTAGGAAGGGTGTTGGGATGGACCAGCCCCTGCTCGGTGGTGCTGGGCAATAGGACAAGAGGCAGAAACTGATGCACAGGAAGTTCTCCGTGAACATGAAGAACTCTGCTGTGGAGTGACCAAGCACTGGAAGGGGTTGCCTAGAGAGGTAGTGGAGTCTCCCTCCCGGAAGACATTCCAGAACCCTGTGGGCGCAATTCTATGCCATGTGCTCTGGGATGACCCTGCTTGAGCAGGGAGACTGGACCAGATTGACCCTCTGTGGTCCCTTCCAACCTTACCCGTTCCAGGATTCTGTGACTCCTATCTGTGAAGGTGACCATGGTGCATCCTGAGGGAGGCTGGATCTGGATTCCCCAAGTGTCTGATCAGACTGGTGAGGGTTGGCATGTACCCCAGCTGTCTGGCAGCTCTGAACTGGAGTTCCTGCTGCACGTTTCTGTAGCCCAGAGGCTTCCAAGAGGACAGACATGGCTGTAAGCAAATGGCCTACCATCACATGCATGGGATTCCTTCTCGACTTTTCACTGGGAAATCTGTGTGGTGTAAATACTGGGATCTTCTTCTGTAGAAGCTTCTGTAGATCTTGTGTTAAATGCGAGTGGTTTCTGTATAAGAAGTGTTGGTTCTTCAGTTTTTCAGATCTGAGTTGCGTTTGAGTAAGTGGTGAACAGGCAGAGGGGGGAAGATTTGCAGGTGCAAAAGTGATACTTGAGGCCATGAACACCTATCAAATCAACTTGTTGGAGCAAGTCCAAAAGAGGCCACTAAGTTGATTAGAGGGATGGAGCATCTCCTATGAGGAAAGGCTGAGAGAATTGGGATTGTTCAGCCTGGAGAAGGGTGACCTAATTGTGGCCTTCCAGTACCTGAAGGGAGCCTACGGGAAAGATGGAGAGAGACTATTTACAAGGGCATGGAGTGACAGGACAAGGGGCAATGGCGTCAAACTGAGAATAGGTTTGATATACAGAAGAAATTATTCCCTGTGAGGGGAAGGCACAGGAACAGGTTTCCCATAGAAGCTGTGAATGCCCTATCTCTGGAAGTGTTCCATGCCAGATTGAATAGAGCTCTGAGCAACCTGATCCAGTGAAAGATGTCCCTGCCCAAGACAGGGAGTTGGAACCAGGTGATCTTTAAGGTCCTTTCCAACCCAAACCATTCAATGATTCTATGATTCTAAGATTCAAATAAAATCCAGTTTGAGAGTTTAACAGCTTAAAGCTTATCAGTTTACATTTACCTTATGAGCTACTGCTTATTTAAAATGGTAACAAAAACTGGCCAGAAATTGGCACACTTAACAGAAGGATCTTAATTAATGCTCTCTGAAAACTGGTAACATTGCTATAGTTTGGGGCTTGTTTGTTTTGGGATTTTCTGCAATTGCTAGTGGTAATGGGTAGAAACTAAATTCTTTTAACAAAGGAACATATTACAAATGAAAACATTCACTGAAATTGAATCCTGAAACCTTTTCCTACTTTATTTTTATTGCAGTGCATGGAGACCCCAGCAGTGAGAACACAGCTGCATCCACAACTGTATTAGGCAGTAATTAAATTCACAAGGAGGCATCTTGGCCAAAATGAGATCTGTGTGATAGAGCATATCACAGTTAGATCCATTTAAGAACTTAATCTATTATTTTCGTGCAGAATCTTCCTTTTTTAGGCACAACTTGATAACTGCATTAGGAAAACATTGCTCTCCCTGTTTCCTAATTTGGGATCTCATGTTGGGCAGGTGTATTCTGTTAGCAGCCCCACGGATAAGGCCTGTGCTGGTTTCCATGCCAACAATGGAAGTCCAGAAAGTGGGAAGGGGGCTTGGGGCTTGCTGCTGCTTTTTAATTAATCAAACCATTGGAAAAGAATTGACTTTTCTGTTTGACTGGTTGATTTTATTATTATTATTACAGATATTTCTGCAACATAAGACAGTAAATTTAGACTGTGAGGGTGGTGAGACACTGGCACAGGTTGCCCAGAGAAGCTGTGGATGTCCCACACCTGGAAGTGTTCAAGGCCAAGTGGGATGGGGCTCTGAGCAACTTGGTCTAGTGAAAAGCGACCCTGTCGATGGCAGGAGGGTTGGAACTAGATGATCCTTGAGGTCCCTTCTAACCCAAATTTTTCTATGATAACACTGTCTAGATAATGGAGCTTTTCTGTCAAAATGGGAAATGCTAATTACATGTGGCAAACATATAATAGATTGCACAGGCATATAAATTTTTTTTCCAGTTATGAGATTTAGATTGACTTATACGTATTCAAATACTGGATTTAATTTTGAGGGAAATGTAATAAAGCAATCTGTTACTCTCTTTTTTTCAGATTAGCAGATTGCTTATTTTATTAATTTTTCCTCAGGACTTTTGGTTCTAAGAATTAATAAAATGTTTCTTGTTTTTAATGGATATAAAATTGGTGATGTATAACTGAAACAACATTAAGGAAGCTGTGTCTATGGAAATAGCATTGAGGCTTTTTAATTTGGTTGGGTTTTATGTTAAGAAAACTTCCACACAATAGCTGTGGTTCTAAAACATCTCGAAATCATGATACTTCAGCTAAAGAAAGTCAGGGTTTAAATTCACAATGTCTGCAAGTAAAGCCTGCTTTTTAAAAACGTCCCTTTTTTATTGTGATGTGTGAAGGAGCCCTCTGTTCACTTTTGTTTCTCAATGATTAAATGTGTTAGCATTTCTTGGCTTCAAGTTTTGAAAAAATTATTTCATAAGGATGGTATGTTGAGACAATGTGCTGGAATGAGGGGAAGGAGGAATGCCAGTGGCCATAGCTCTCAGAGTATATTAAATTCTGCACTAGGGTGGAAAAAACAAAGATGCTACTAAAATACTATTGTTTGGTAGTGTAATAATAACAGTCAGAGGTGGATCCTGTGGTGAAATGAGAAACAAAACTTTATTGAGTTTTTCACCTTCATTTAATTTGTATCCTATACAGTTCCCTTTGCCATAAAGCTCTTAAACCTGCAGGAATGTCTTGCAATTACTTGTTTATCTGCCATCTGCTTCATGTTCATTTAAAGGACTGTTTTCCTCAATTACTGAGAACAAACTAATTTGAAGGTGTAGTTGTGTAGTTATATAGTTAATTCTTTTCCATTGGCCCTTCCTCAGGCAGCCAAGTCAGGCACCTCCCAGTCCTGCATGAGCAGCCTCCTCTGTCATCTCCACCCTTGAGTCACTGGGAATAGCCTGAGAAATGCCATCGCTCTTCTGTTGGCATTAACAACAAAAAAAAAGCAGAGTTCATTTCTCAGTACCTGTAGTAGCTGAAAATTTACTTTCTTCCCCTCTGTCACTCAGCTTGACACTTGGTAACCCACCAGTACCTTCCCCACTCACCCCTCCACCTGTCTTGGGTTTTGGGCACAGGTGTTTATCCCCCACGTGGGTGGCAGAAAAGGTGCTGCCATGTGAGACAGCACCCTGAGAAAGAGGAGAGGTGAAATTGCAGGCTGAAGTAGGACTGTTGACAGAGAAATTTATTAGTAGCTCAAGGATTTGTGAGTATTGTGTGGACATGAAAGGTGAGAAATTGGGAAGAAATTGGATGTGAAGCCCATAGCTGGCAGAAAAAGGGCCTACCTGCATACTTTAAAAAAATGTTCAAAATATGTTATTTTGAGGAAAATATTACTGAACACTGCCAAGAAATGTGCATGATTCTTAACAATCACCTAAAGCCTAGCAAGGGGAAGGCTTACACGGTTCTGTGGGCCTTTGTCCTGTTCTCTGCATCTACCTCCCTAAATCAGGAATCTGCTAATTTTGCCCAAACTTAATTGACATTTGATGGAAAGCTAAAATAAAATCTCAAAACCTTTAGAAGATGATGTGGCTAAAGGGGATTTTATGAACCCCTCTACAGGCGTTCCACTTATGAGCAAAGAACATCTGCAGAACAGGATCACACCAAAACATAGGCAGAGGAAGACCAGTTGGGGGGATGTGTGTTTGGGAGTGCCCTGACCACAAGGAAAGCTTTGCCAGGTGCTTGGGAGTAAGGAGAAGTCACAAGGTTAAAAAAGGCTTCACTCCCTCACCTCAGCAATTGTCTTGATGCTTTGAGATGCTGCAATGCTGGTGACACATCTCCATGGTGTCCCCACAAGCCGAAGTCACCACGCTGGTTTCCGATTGATTCCCTGCTGTGGGTTGAGGTGGCAGCAGAGCAGCTCCTGCTGGGTTACTGGGACAAGCCCATGATGTCATCCTTTCAGAAAGCATTGGGTCTATAGATCATCACACCATCAGAGCGGGGCATCACACAAACTGGTGGTGTTTCACCTCAGAGCAGCAGTGGTGTCACTGTTAAACTTGGACAGGGGCACTTGACCAACTGCATGGAATGGCAGAGAAACACCAGCTCACCAGCATGTACATTTATCTGCAAGCTTTCCTTCTTAAAACTATTGACATTTCACACGAGAAACAAGGCTAACCGGAAGAGTGATTAGTAAATCTGATGTAAACCCAGTAGTCTTTGGAATCCTTTTGTATAATCGTCATTTTCAGCAGTTCTAAAATCTGATGTGACCAAATGGTGCCTTTTCCAGTTCTTTCAAGTGTAGTGTGTGTATTAGGCTAGCATTAAAAAAAAACCCCTCATTGCAGCATCTAGTTTTACTCACAACAACAAAGTAATGCAACTAGCCTGTTTCCTGAGGCACTATATTGACTCTATATCAAAATGCCTCATAGCAAAATTCTAATCAGTAATAGAAGGGCTCCCAAGACTGGTCCTGGAGGAACTCGTATGTGAACCTTCATTGCAAAAGCTTCAGGATCTTCATCTTTATTTACATTTCAAAAGTAGAGTGCAGTGCTGACAGACTAAGCAGAAATATTGGACAGAGATAGCCCTTGAAGCCTAAGTTGTGCGGTGCATCTATGTGGTTATATTCATAAAATTGATGACACACATTCATACTTATCTATAATGAGAACTTGGGTAAGAATTTTTTCTGTTTCTTATTTGAACATTTATTGTGCTTTTCTGTGTACTTTGAATGCATACAAGTCAGTGAGTTGGTTCTGTGGTCACTCATGCACATAACAGCCTTCATTGACTTCTGTTAAGGATACACAATACCTCTGTATATAGCATGTATAACCGTGGGTGTGACAAAGTATGGATTATTATATCCTGTGAGTGAAGAAACATGACTAAAGACTGGATTTCCTAAGCAGGGATAGCCTAACTTTTCCTTCATTTAATAAGAAATGTAACAGTTTGGTACAGGGTCCTGAGCAGACCAGTTCCGATAATTCCACTTTAAAATACTTTTTCTTCCTGATATAGCAGAAAGTACTCTGTGGAGCTAAATGCCAGCTTTAAATGTAGAGCTTCTTTAATCCACCTAAAGAAAGATGAAATTATCAAAAAACAGTTTCATGGGTTTCACCTTTTCAATGGCTTTTGCTAATCTGCTGAAGAAAAAAACATGTGGGAAATCAGTTTAAGGGGATTGGAGGAGGAGAGTTAGCAGTTTTGTGGCTTCCAGTAGGTAAAGTAGTTAGAATTTGAAATCCAAGGCAGTCAGACTTCAAAGTGAAAAGATCATACAGTGCAAATTATTCTGTTTAGAGCTGTGCACAGGAATAAACAACGATGGCCATCTCTCCCAAGACAAGTTTAAAAGGGGATCCTTAATAGATGTTTATGTAGGGCACACTTTTTAAAATCAGTTTTGCTCCTGTCTAGAGATTTGTTTGAAGTGCTGTCACTTTAAGTCCTTTGTGTAGTTAATTTTGAAAACAGCCTCTGTGCAGGTGACTGTACTTAAGGATAGCTGGTCTTTCAATGTGGAGATAGGTAAAGGGATGAATTTGCAAATAGCTTTGGAACATGCGATATTTCTGGGTCCTCAGCACGATCAAAGAGTCTTCAAAGAGTTGGATAAGCAACAGCACACTCCATAACTGCATCCAGAGCAGTGTGGGCAGCAGAGGAGGGAGAGGATTCTGCCCCTCTGCTCTGCTCGGCTATGCTGAGACCCCCCCTGCAGTGCTGCCTCCAGCTCTGGGGTCCCAGCACAGGAAGGACATGGACCTGTTGAAGATCCTCCAAAGAAGGGCCACAAAGGTGATTAGTGGGATGGAGCACCTCTGCTGTGAGGAAAGGCTGAGAGGATTGGGATTGTTCAGCCTTGAAAAGAGAAGGCTTTGGGGTGATCTAATTGTGGCCTTCCAGTACCTGAAGGGAGCCTACAGGAAAGATGGAGACAGACTATTTACAAGGGCATGGAGTGACAAGAGAAGGGGGAATGGCTTCAAACTGAAATAGGGTAGGTGTAGATTAGGAGGAAATTCTTTACTGTGAGGGTGGTGAGGCACTGAAACAGGTTTCCCAGAGAGGTTGTGGATGTCCCACCCCTGGAAGTGTTCAAGGCTAGGATGGATGGGGCTCTGAGCAACCTGGTCTAGTGACAGGTGTCCCTGCCCATGGCAGGGCGGTTGGAATTAGATGATCTTTGAGGTCCCTTCCAACCCAGGCCACTCTATGATTCTATGATAACACTGCTGCAGCTGCCACTCACAGCATGCTGGTCTGTGTTCTTCGTCCAAAAGCTCCATCACCCAAACGTAAGACAACTTGTAACAACCTTTTGCTAATTAACTTCTGCCAGTGCAGCAAAAGGCACTGTGCGGGGCTGGGCTAGTGGCTATGTGAGTGCTGCAGCTGAGGATGCTCCGTGGGTGGGAGGAGAGCGGAGAGCTCAGGATGCTGGACAGGTGAGAGGAGGGTGGATGGCTGTGGGAAACCAGGCTGGTTGAACTCGCACAACAGCCTCTCCTGTTGCTGCTGCTGCAGTCACAGTGCTGGAACCACAGTGCTGGGCTAAGTGGGCCCTTGCTCTGGCACAGCAGGGACCATTTCTAAGGTGCTTCTGTCTCTAGAGCACACCAGTAGTCAAGTGATAGCCCTGTTTGCTATTGACTGCTGCAATTTCTCTTTCTGTTCTCCCTCCCTTCCCAAAAAAAAAGAAATTGTAGAAATTCCTTCTCCCTTCAAAAAACATCCTTTTGTAGAATTACAACTCTTTGACGGGAAAGAAGAAACAAACAAACAAGAAAACCAAAGAAACAAAAAACCCAAACAAAACCCCAAACCAAAACAAACAAACAGACAAAAAAAAAAGGGAGAGGAAAGGGAGAGGGAGGAAAAAGCTTTAAAAAGTGCTGAATCCAATAATGGGAAAGCTGCATTCATCTATACCCTTAACAAGCAGGCAGGTCAGACTCGTCTCCATTAGCCTGAAATCCTCCTGTATTTTTTTCCCCAGCAGCAAATGAGCATTTTTTTTTTATTAAGTATGCACTTATGAAGTTTTCCATTACAGTGATTCCATCCAAGCTGCTTTCTTGAAAATTGTATTTTTTCTTCATAAACAATGCTTGAGAAGGGAAGTAGGTTAATTTTTGAAGGCATTGTAGTACTGGTGCTTTATATTGACAGCTAAAAGAACAGGAAGGAAAAGGCATGGCTTTTTTTTTAATTTGGCTTGGCTTTTTAAAAAGAGGTGAGATTTCTCACAGCAGTAACTAACAGGTCATCATTCCCTCAGAAGAGACATGGCCCCAGGAGACATAGGCTGGCCTTCAGAGAGCCTCTGTCAGCATCAGCTACCTTTAACACTTCACCCAGAGATGAGGGACACAAGGACAAGTAGGAGGAAGTCTGGGCTTTTCCAGCCCCACCCTCCCCCTCCAAATTATCTGTTATTTCTGTGGTTTGAGATAGCTCCATCTGGACCCCAAGAGCTGGGTTTGTGAGCAGCAGGCATGGAATAGGCTCCCTCCAGCCTCTGCTCCCATCAGAGCAGGGCTGACAGTGGCCTTGTCCTTGTGCTGTCTCGCAGCACCCACTGCCTGCCCTTGGGCTCACCAGGGATGGGGCTGGGGACGAAGAACAGCCCGTACCGAGGGAGTGTTTTTCTGCTGGGTCAGAGTGACCCACAGCAGAGCTGGCAGACTGCCTTCAGCTAGGCCACAGAGACAAGCTCTCCCTGTTGCTCCTGAACAATTGCCATTGTTTTCTTTCAGTGTGACAAATGGCCAGGGTCCTTGGATTGTGCTTGTTTTTGTACTTGTTAAAATAACACAGCCCTTAAAGAGGAATTCAAGTTTTGGCATATGAGTCAAAGAAAGTTAGGGATCCAACTGGAAGAGAATATCAGCTATTGTTGCCAGTAATGTGACAGTGTCCTGCAGTGCCAGAAAAATAAAAGTAGTAGCCAGATGCTTTCATCCTTTCCCTTACTCCTGCACCATCCTATTCAACCACAACAAATCTGTTAACTAATTGCATGGATCAAAATTAAATGCCTAAAGTTTAAAATAATCATTTTAGTCAGTGCTACATCATGGTTAATGTAATCTCTGCTAGCTCTGGTTTTCTTCTGTGTGATGCTTAACAGATGAGTTTTTTGACATAGGAAATGTCATAAAACAAAAATATTCTTTAGAAGGCAGATAATTTATACTCAGAAATAGTTAACATTTATGTGTAAATAAAACACCTGTCTGCAAATCTTAATCACAAGTATATTCATTGTTCTGTCTGGCCAAAGTGCTTTAAAACAGTTCCAGCAGTGACAGTGGGACACATAATTCAGTGTCATGGAATCACAAAATGGATTGGGTTGGAAGGGACCTTAAAGCTCATCTCATTCCAACCTTCCCCCTGCCACAAACACTAGCCGAGGTCACTCAGGGCCCCATTCAACCTGGCCTTGATGGGGCATCTGCCACCTCTCTGGAGAACCTGTTCCAGTGCCTCACCACACTCACTGTAAAAAATTACTTCCTTATATCTAATCTGAATAGAGCCTCTTTTCAGTTAAAAACCATTACTCCTTTCCTATCACAACAGGCACAGCTAAAAGGTTTGTCCCCATAGTTTGTTGTTTTCAACAAGACCTGAGCAGGCCCTGCTAAGGAAGTGGCTGTGGGGATGTGTTACTTCATTAGGGTTACTTCATGGTGAAGGTCAGCTTTGCCAATTTAGCTTTTATTTCCTTCCTGTTGTTATCAGAGAGGCAGATACTAGACTCTGCATAGCTAAATGTGAAATGCAGCTTTTCGCCCTGCTAAAAGCACACAGCTTAGTCATCATTTATATTATTTCCACTTCAGTGCATCAGTTCTTCAGCACACCGTGCTATTTTCCATAGGGCTCCATGAACATTTCAGTTTTGTTTGCTGATCACAGACTTTTTTTAAGGTGTGACTGAAGCAAGACTAATCTTCTTTAAAACCTTGTTTGTAGCTGCATATTATTTCTTAGGAAAAAAATAAAATTAAAAAAAAAACACCAAAAAACCCCCCTCACATTACATAGCTGATATAAGCAGGGAAAACAACATTGCCCAGCATTGCAGCTTGCAGACTCCTCTGATCACAGCATGTTCTCTCAGTTGCTGGTTTGGCTGCTGCTGGTGCACACTGCAGGAGACAAGGTGCCTGCTTCAGAGGCTGTTGCATGTTGGCATAAGGTCATGGAACCATCCCTTGAAAGATGCCTTCTCCCGAGAGTCTGTGCCCAAAGCTGACCAATCTCTAAGGCACCACTTCTGCTGCACTTAAGAGGTTGCCCCTCCAAGCATAGCTGGCAGGGCTGTTCATGCCAGGCTGAGTCCCCAGCCCAAGCCAGGTGTGCTGTGGGGTTTAGGTGGCCATGTAGGTTGGCTCCACCTGCTACAAAGGGACCTTCTGCCCACACAGGCCTTTGGCCACTGAGGGTGTGGGTGAGGGACATCTGTTCCCATTCCACTCCACAGTTGTCTGCAACAGAAACAACCAGCACCATAATTCACAGTGTTAAATTAAGTCAAAATTTACCTGGTTCATGGAGGAAGAAAGTGAGTCAGATACCAGGTGAGATGAGTTGTTGCTCTGCAAAGTTGAGGAGGCTACAAGAGCCTGACAGTGCTGGAGATGCACTGCTTCCTGCTGCTCTGGTAAATTCCCCCCCCAGCCTGCTGTCAGGTCATTTCCATCGCTGAAGCACTTGCAGACCACCAGCTGACACTGCTGTGCACCAGTGGGAGCCCTTGGCACCAGCTCTCGTGAGAACCCAGCCAAACAGGTCCAGCTTCCACAAGATACTTACCCTGAAACAACCCATCCCCTGAGCAGCTGAGTGTGGTGAGCACGGGAGAGACTGAGGGGCAACCACAGATGGGAATTATCCCAAAACAGGGTTGGAAGGTGGTCAGAATGAACAGAGCCTGCTGGTGTGTTCTGAGCCCCCAGGTAGTCCATGGTTTTTTCTCAGTACAGGAGCAGACAGGCTGGTCAAACACCAAGCAAGGTTAAAAGATAGTATCTCCGGTAGCTCGCTGAGTAAGTTTCATCTATTGTGGGAGTGAGAGTGAGGAGGAGGAAAGAGTAGAAAAAACCCATATGTGATGGTCTGAGCAAAGACTGTCTCATCATGACTAACCACAAAGGGACAAACCACACTGCACTGCTAACTTTAGCTCTGGCGTGGCAAACCACAATGCTTCATTTTGCAAACTTAGCTCCACATGCTGTGTTTTCTACAGTGCCTTATTGCCAGTTTTAAGACACCTTTCAAAATTTTGAACCAAACCAAGAAAAACTAAAGATATTTCCTTTTTGCGTCATATCAGATGCAAGATCAGATCTATCCAGAAACATGTAGCATGTTAATACCTTTGCTTACATTTGTGGGAAAGCTAATTTCATGGTGCTCTGACAGAGTCCTCATTCCCAAGCCATTCTTGAAGCTCTCCCAGTAAACAGAGACCAAATGATAACTTGGAAATGAGCAGGATGCACTGACTGCAGGCCACTGAGCAGCTCTTGCACTCACTGTTGCTCTCTCACATGCAGACACACACACACATATTCACCAGCAGTGATCAGCTGAGGTAGGAATGCACTGTGGGAGATGACCTGGTCCAAACCCTGCCCAGATCAGGACCAGTCAGAACAGGTTGCTCTGGGCCGTGTCCAGATATGTTTTTAACATCTCAGAGGCTGGAGAATCTACAGCTTCTCTGAGTGTTCTCTTCCAGAATTTAAAAACCATTAAAGAAGACAATTGTTTTCTTACATTAAATGAAATTTCCTGTATTTCAGTTTGTGTCCATCACCTCCCACCATCCTGCCTGTGAGCACCTCTGACAAGAGCCTAGCTGCCTCTTCTTTACTTTTCCCATCAGGTAAATGATTTTGTGATTCATATGCAAGGTTCAGATCCCCTTGAGCCTTTTCTGCTCCAGGCTGGACAGTTCTAGCTTTCTCAGCCTCTCCTCACAGGACAGATGCTCCAGTCCCTTAATCATCTTTGTGACGTTTGACCCTCCAGCACATCTCACATACTGGGGAGCCCAGCAATGCATTATCAGGCTTAAACTCCTTCAAAGTAATAAATCCACTCAGTTCCTGACTACTGACCTTCATCAGTCTGCTAGAAGGCTGAGGACACAGTCAGGGTTTTCACTGTCACCTCCTGTCATGGTTGCACTCCCTTTCATCGTTCTTTGGCTCATTGTAGCCAAACCTGGTGAGATCAAGGCAGTGAAGCTGTCTTCAACTGTAATCTCTCTTCCTACCCATGTGACAGGATTTTTTGAGGGGTGACCATATACACAAATCCAGTAACCTATCTGTACTTTTTTCTTCAACTACAAAATGTGGCAATACTGAATTAGATTGGAAAGCTTAATTGTTTTTATCTGAGAGCATGTACAACTGATGACACAGAGCCTGCTTGGTAAGCAAGTGTGGTGCTTTGTCACCCATAACAGGATGGCTTTTTCGCTGCCTTAGAGAGGTAAATCAAATTGTATTGCTCTGCAGCTTGAAGGTAGTGATAACTACCCTCTCCCTGCATGAAGTTAGCTGTAAATATTCCTATTATTCTCCCTTTGATATGAGTCAGCTGTTTTATATCACAAGTCTGTATGCCACTTCCTTTCAGAACTGCTGCTCTTTGCAGCCAGTTTTTACCTCGTGGTATGTCTTGTGCTAAGAAATACACTGAAATTGAAAGCCCTGCGCTAAAACACTGATACAAGAGGAAGAAAAGTAATATTTCAGTCTCCTGCTTCAAAAATCCAGTATAAGCTCTCAGCCTAGCACTGGCATTTATGAAAGCAGTGCAGAGCACCTTGTCTGTTGTGTCACTTTCCCTTCATAAACTCTGAAAGGTACAGTTGGAAAGGACAGAGAAGTCATTTGCAGGGAAAAGTTGGAACCTATCAAGACAAATCAGGCACACCGGGGGTTGACAGCATAATTGAAAAGACATCCTGAACACTGGAAGCCCTGTTGTTCTCAGGGATTTTCTTCCTCACTATCAAATGGAGGATGCTTGACCTCACCTAGAGTGCTGCACAAGAAAGACATTGTTTTGTTGGAGCAAGTTCAAGAGGGATGGAGCTTCTCTCCTGTGAGGAAAGGCTGAGAGAATTGGGATTGTTCAGCCTTGAAAAGAGAAGACTTTGGGCTGATCTAATTGTGGCCTCCCAGTACCTGAAGGGAGCCCACAAGAAAGATGGAGAGACTATTTACAAGGGCAGGGAGTGACAGGACAAGGGGGAATGGCTTCAAATAGAAAGAAAGTAGATTTAGATTAGATACTAGAAGGAAATTCTTAACTGTGAGGGTGGTGAGGCACTGGAACAGGTTTGCTAGTGAAGCTGTGGATGCCCTTCCCTGGAGGTGTTTAAGGCAAGGTTGGATGGAGCTCTGAGCAACCTAGTCTAGTGAAAGGTGTTCCAGTCCATGGCAGGGGGCTTGGAATGACATGGTCTTTAAGGTCCCTTCCAATCTAGGGCATTCTGTGATTCTCACCCAGGTCCAGAAGCCCTCAGTCATCAATGATGCAACCACACTTGCTCTCTTGGCAAAGAGCCTCCGGGTGCAGCAGCTTTGGAAGTGGGCTGCCTTGTGCTAGCAGGGTGCTTCTCCAGCCAGCTGAGCCAAGCAAAAGCTTCCCCACTGCCTCATCTCCCCTCCTCCTTCACCAGAGTGCCCTGTCTCCCCACTACTGTCACCAAGCCAGCCCTGGCCTTTTCCAGACCCTTCTGGGAGCTGCTCCTTACAGAGGCAGAAAACCAGCTGCAGCCTTTGCTGTGTCAGTCTGGCTCACAGAGGAGCATTCAAGCCCAGACACGGCGGAGGAAGGTCGGGCAGAGAGCAGGAGTGAGTTGGTGTGTTGGTGCAGCTCTGTGCCCGCCTGGGGCATGGGGTGGGATGAGGAGGTGTGTGCCAGCTCACACCCTGCTTACCCCACATGCAGGAGAGAAAGAGCTATAATGCTGCTCATACCAAGGCAAGTTGTAACCAGTGGGGCCAAGTGCTCTCACTGGCTTTGTGCCTTGCCAGGTTTCTCCGCATCTCTTTCCTCATGCAGCGTCCTCTACTTTTGCAGGTGGGCGGGCACAACTCCCTGCAGTGCTGGGCTTTGCTGGCTTATTTTTCATCCAAATCAGTTCTCTGAGCTCATTCACACTGTGGTCTGACAAGCAGTTGAGTCGATGCTGCTTCAAAGGGCAGCATGGCACGGCTGGCCCTGGGAACATGCACTGTTGGTCAGAGGGAGAGCCTGTGTCCCAAGCAATACCCTGCTCCAGTATCACACCTTCATATATGGGAATGGGTTGTAGAACAACTGCAAAAGTGCTGAACTTCATCCACAGACATAGCCAGGCAGTCAGTTTAAAATTTTAAAATTATAGAATCCTAGAATCATTTAGGTTGGAAAAGACCTTTAAGGTCACTGAGTCCAAACATTAATCCAGCACTGCCAATTCCACCACTAAACGTGGTCACGTCTACATTTCTTTAACAACTTCCAGGGATTTTGACTCCAGCAATTCCCTGGGCAGCCTGTTCTGATGCCTTTAAGGGAGGAAATTTCCCATAATATCCAAACTAAACCTCCCATAATGCAACTTGGAGCTATTTCCTCTAGTCCTGTCACTTGTTACCTGGGAGAAGAGGTCAACCCACACCTGGCTACACCCTCCTGTCAGGCAGTTGTAGAGAGCAAAAAGGTCTCCCCTGAGAGTCCTTTATTCCAGGCTAAACATCCCCAGCTCTTTCAGCTGCTCCTCGTAGGACTTGTGCTCCAGACCCTTTACCAGCTCCATTGCCCTTCTCTGGATCCATTCCAGCACCTCAGTGTCCTTCCTGCAGTGAGGGGCCCAAAACTGGATACAGCACTCGAGGTATGGCCTCACCACTGCCAAGGACAGGGGGACAATCACTACCCTGGTCCTGCTGGCCACATTTTCTGATACAAGCCAGGATGCCACTGGCCTTCTTGGCCGTCTGGGCACACTCTGGCTCATGTTCAGCTGCTCTCAACCAGCACCCCCAGGTCCTTTTCCACTGGGCCATTCTCCAGTCACTTTGCCCCCAGCCTGTAGTGCCACAGGGCGGTTGTTGTGACCCAAGTGCAGGACTCAGCTCTTGGCCTTGTTGAACCTCATACCACTTTCCTCTGCCCGTGGATCCAGCCTGACTGCATCCCTCTGCAGAGCCTTCCTGCCCTCAAGCAGATAAATGCTCCCACACAACTTGGTGTCTCTGCAAACTGGCTGAGGGTGCACTCAATCCCTTAATCCATATTGTTGTTAAAGATATTAAACATTGATGTAGATATTAAATAAATGTTTCATTTAACACCCTTGCATACAGTTAAATAAGCAGGTGTTCTCAGGAGAGATCAACACACCATCTCCTGAACACAGCTGTGTGTTGCTGAGTCCAAGTACATCCTGGAGACTTTCCTAACAAGGGATCCACTGGGGCACGTGCTTTCTCAGCAGCAAACTCAGTGGCATGAGAGAAGGAAAGATTTGTGCTTTTCCCATATGCTGAGCCCCACCTTGAAGTACTCATGAAGAATGCAGAACACTTCGGAGACAGACTGATGTCAGGAGTAAAGATTTATTTTATCATCATTAATTCTGAAGGATGAAGATGACCAAGAGAATTTCACATATTACCAAAGGTGCTCAGGGTCTTGCAGGGTCAAATCCTGTATTATTTATGAGAACATTTCACCTTTTCTCTAAAGAACAGTCTTCAACTGTAGCATGTTTAAAACCTCACTTGGAGGTTATGAATTCTTAATATGATCAGCCCTGATTACATACCTGGTCAATCAAGTGGTGCAGCAATATGTCTGACCTCATTGATGTCAAGGCCTGAATACCAGTGGATTCACAGCAAGGAGCTAATGCAATGGTCACCAATAAAGAGCTCAGTCTGGGGTGAAAATTAGGGTGGAATACATTTAGGAGGCCCATTTCTGTTAAAATAAATTTTTGAAAGCTACATTGGAGTACATCTCCTATCACAATGATGTTTCTGAGTACACAAAACAACCGCTTCTGTATTAGGATACTTGAGTGTAGCTACCCATTTCTAGGGGGAACTGCTGAAGTTTGAATGCTTGTTTATATGAATTCCAAAACAAAATTACTTAATAACTTAGCTTTTTTAAGGACTTCACAAAAGTTGTTGGCTGTCAGTGTTGTTATTTATTTAGTGACACACACACACAAAATAAAAACCTGGAACACAGCATTAAAAACAACCTATAATAAAGTTGGCTTGAGGTAACATGCCAGAATAATCCAAATGACCTGTCATAGGGCCGTTTTCTTCAGGGCTTCTTGGATGTTCACGGTTACATACAATTAGATTGTGTGGAGCTCTGTCATGTGTTTGGTTCACCTAGAGGATATGTGCTGCTTTGGTTGCTACTAATATGTTGTTTAATCCTTTTCCATCAAAAAATAAAAAAAGTATTGAGTACACTGGGACATTGGAATGAGAAGTAAGAAATTGCTAGGTCAGGCATCCCTAGGACTAGATGGTTTCTGGAAGAGTACAGACGCAGCTGCAATTATTCTCCCTTCAGTGAGAAGTGCTTTTCTACAGGCCTGAACATGCCTATTCCCCAGCAGTCTCTGAAGTTTTAGTGTGGGAAGGACCAGTTTGGGCCAGTTAACTGAAAGCTCTGAGTGATAACAATCATCTTCCTAATGAGAACAAAGGACATCATTGCCTCAGTGAAGGGTGCCATCCATTTCCACAGAGGTCTCACTCATAGGAGTCACAGGAGGCTCATGTGATGATAGTATTGTTCACCTTCAAAACTGCAAACACACTTCTGCAACAGAAGTGTAGAAGGGATATTGGAAGTGGGGAGGGCAAAGGGGGTTGCTTCATCTATAACCACAAGGTTGGTGGAGATGCTGGATCATAGTTATGGTCTGTTTTGCCTGGTATTCTCTTTGCAACACTGAATGTCCAGGAAAGAAGCCAGGAAGCCTGCAAACATGTTGTGACACTTCCCAGAAAGAGCTTCAGAGCTTTCACCCACGTATGTTGTTCCTGAGACAACACTGGTGCTTTGCCACAAACAATATATGAGATAAAATACATTCCAAGCTCTACCACACAGACAAAAGAAGAGCAACACAAACGTTACTGTGAAGTTGTATCCATTTCAAGGAAGTTGGTTTTTTTCACTTAAGAAATCAAGATTGATCAGAAAGGGTATTTCAAATCTTAATGAAGACATGATTGCATACATTTGAGAAACATATTGCAATTGTGTAACATGCCAGCGGTGAAAACCAAAAGGAATATTCACAGAGCAAAATTATTCCTGAGATTATTTGGTCAAAAGGTTGGACTCGATGATCTTGGAGGATTTTTTCCAACCTAAAGGATTCTATGATTTCATGGCAAAGGAGATGTGCAGTGCAGGTTCCCACTCAGCCAGCTCAACTTCAAAGGCCAGTTTCACCCTTCCCAAAGTGTCCCATGGTCTCTAGACCATACCAGGACACCAGGCCAAAATCAGAGGAACCAGTCCCCAACCAGGACCTCTGAAGGTGTGAGTCATTCAGTTCAGTCCCCTGACTGACATCAGCTCCTCCAGCTGTCCTGATCCACACAGGACCAAGTGTGCAATTAAAATGACTTGTACTCAAGGACACACAGAGAGCATTTATATTTCCTATCAGTGCTGCGACTCTCGATTCTTACTTTCCTCCTGACACCTACAGAGGAACAGTTTAACACTCTGAAAAATTTCCATTGGGAGTCACAGAGCTGCAGTACAGCTGTGTGCAGTGTCCCTAACATTGTCAGCAAGACAAAAGCTCTCTCTGGTGGTAGATTTCAGTAGCTGCATTTTTTCCTTTCTGCCCTTCTGAGCGCACTGAGCAGCTCGGGGCTGTCAGTCCCTTACCTGACGAACCCACCCCAAGGTGCAGAGCATTAGTGACAGAGCCAGAGGAAACAGAACGTAGGGCATTGTCCTGTTTGAATGGGGCAGCACATACTTGGGATAAAACAGAGTACAGGTGGTGAACAGGAAACTACATCTAAAGCTGTGAGGTAAGAAAATTCCCATGTATTCCCATGTATGCTTCATACACATCATTAAGCCCAAACACATCCAGGAGCTCAGGAGACAGGAACTACCCCAGGTTTTAATGATTTACTTATTCTTACAGGTACAATTCCTTACGACAGCAAAATATAAGCTTTTCAGCCACAGGAGGAAGCTTGGAGCAAACACGCTTATGTTCAAATCCAATTATTATTTGTTGCACTGACTGCTGAGCAGCTATCACTCTAAATTGACTTGCCACTTCCAATGTGAAAACACAACTAGTAAGTTAATGCCCTGGGAAAGAAGTGGGACAGAGACAGCCATAGCTTGTATAAACTGCTGCTGATTTCTCTAAGTACAATTCACATTAATAGAAGATTTATCTTTAATAAGCATAGTGTTAGTCCAGCCACCAATAAATTATAAGACAATATGTCTTCCTGTCCTTTTGCATATCATTATGCATCTTCTTTTGGGGAATATGTTCTTAAAAAAAATCTTCTACAAGATCAAAAATACTTGATACCAAGGAATCCTTCAGTCTCTAAGACAATAGCTAAGCCAGAGACTGTGTTGTTTCTTCATGTGCATGTAATATTCACTTGCCTGTCAACCACAGCCCAGTTACATTTGACCACTGGAAAAAAAATCAGATGTCACACAGAGAGTCATACTATGGCTATTTCCTTACTAGGCATTGATCTGTATTCAGCACAGATTTGCCATTCATCATATCATGTGAACAATGGATTTCATAGAACTGCCTTCTCATTCCAATGACTTATTCGTACCTTTTAGTGCACACATCTAAGGAAGCTAGAAGATAATGAAGTCAAAAACACCTGGGTAATGCTTCAAATTTCATCTGATTGGGGGTAAGTTGTCACATACATCACTGTCTTTTGACAGATATCTATATATATATATGTACATATACATATATATAGAGAGAGAGACTGGATTTTTGCTTTCTTTATAATGAACTAACATATGACTGGGAAAATCACATGCAAAACTTCAGATATGTGACCAGCATAACTGTTCATAGGTACAAATGAAACATAGAGTTCAAGAGGTGTTTGGATGATACTCTCTGGCATGTGGTGTGGCTCTTGGGGGTGTTCGTGAGCAGGGCTAAGGGTTGGACTCGATCCTTGTAGGTCCCTTCCATCTCAGCATATTCTGTGAAACACTTGCTTAGGTACTTGGTTAGGGTTAAGGTCAGGAAAAAGGCTATACCAGTATCCAGGCATCTTGGAATGATGTGCAGGGACAGGGAGATTTTATAAGTGAATTTATTTACTTCATAGCAAATGATTGCACATGCCAAGATTAAGGTGCCTTTAGCACATTGTCATGTCTTAGAGGAATTTAAATACAAACAAATATATTTAATAAGAATCTGTTGTTGATTCAGTCTCTGTCATTGACACATATACAGGTTGCCAGTCTGTCACGAGAGGGAAACTTGTTAAATCTTATTTGTTATTCTTCCAAACTTGGCCCTTCCTGTTAAGTAACAATGCATTCTAAATACAGGTGGACTTGCAACACTCCTAAAGCAACCGAGGAGCTTGGGCCCTGTCTCATATCCTATCAATTCTCACAAGCCTGAATTTCCATGTCTTTGAAGAAGCATTTATTTATTAAAAGGATAGAGTCTGATGTTCACTTTATGGCAGAGGGTAGTTGTGATCAAGCATGGTCTAGGTGAAGGAGAACATACAGAGCTGTATTACAAATATAAATAAAAGACAACAGGTATTTATAATGCTTCTTGCAAAAACATATCTGAACACCTTTGTCACAGCCCTGGTGGATAAAAAGGCTTTCAGTGGTGGTTTTGAACAGGCAGGGTAGAACATATATCTGGCGTGGCCAGCAAGGGCTGTCTTTTAAAGGAGGATTTCTACAGCTGATGTAATGCACTTTGCCAAACTTGACCTCATTCCATCCCAGCAGTTTAGAGGTGTAAGTCTCGCTGTCACTTTTCATATTACTTTGCTCATGGCTGAAACTGGTGTCTCACCTATGACAATGGGCACCAGAAAAACGTTTCCACCCATTTCAAAAGAAGCTTCAAGGGCAATTGTGGTATTTTCTTCTGCTCACTTTCTTCTAGCCTACTGCAGAGCCCAAAGGAGAGAGCAAGCTGCTGACACAGGGGAGGAAACCTCTGACAGAATGACCTGTTTGGGACTGAATCAGAAGCAACTGGCTGACCTTTGTCTGGAGCAGGAACCAAGCTTCCCAGCACTTGTTCAGTTCTGCTCTGAACACAGAAATAATGGTGCAAATTCACTCTTCACCAGTGACTCCTGAAGTTTTAGCTTGCTCACTCCTCTCTCCGGTGTGTCAAAGGGTGAAGGCAGACCCAGGACTATGGCTTGGAGCTGTACTCCCTAAACAGAGGAGACAACAGCGCTGCTGGATCTGGACTTGCCTGGATCTCAAGCTTCAGGAATTTATTTCCATTGTCACAGTAACAGCTGGCTACTTCTGCTCTTCTTCCCCAGGGATTTTATATTGCCCATAAACGTGAGCTCTCCCTCAAAGACTGCTTCCCATGCATACTGAAACAGATGCCATTTCACACCCAGAATATGCACGACTTCCCTCCTTTCAGTGTGTGATGTCCAAGTGAGTTCTTGTTATTCACTCCTCTTCCAATCCCTCCACAGCCCCCCAGAGACTGGTTCTGGATAGATGGTGCTTAAACCAGCAAGCCAGTGTTTTGAGGAGGTTTTATATCTATTAATAAATGGCCAGAACCCAGGTCAACAGGGAGGGAGCAAATTGATTTATTGTGTACAATAATGACCTCACAGCTACAGGCATGATGGAGTAAAACATTAATCTAAAGAAACAGGACGTTGCTGTCTATAAATGGTAACTAGTGTTTCTAATCACCTTGTTACTATATCATAACAGTACTACTAAACTGAAAGGCAGATTAATTTAGCAATGTATACTAAAAATAAAATGGTATTAAAGCTCTTCTTTGAGAGCAGCCCTGCCAAGAAGGACCTCGGGGTGCTGGTGGTTGAGAGACTGGACATTCCCCAGCCATGTGCACTGGGAGCCCAGACACCCCCCGTGTCCTGGGCTGCATCCAGAGCAGTGTGGGCAGCAGGGCAGGGAGGGGATTCTGCCCCTCTGCTCTGCCCTGGTGAGACCCCACCTGCAGTGCTGCCTCCAGCTCTGGGGTCCCAGCACAGGGAGGACATGGATTTGCTAGAGCAAGTCCAGAGGAGGTCAACAAGGTGATTAGAGGGATGGAGCATCTCTGCTGAGGAAAGGCAAAGAGAACTGGGGTTATTTAGCCTGGTAAAGAGAAGGCTTTGGTGTGACCTAATTGTGGCCTTCCAGTACCTGAAGGGAGCCTGCAAGAAAGATGGAAAGAGTATTTACAAGGGCCTGGAGTGACAGGACAGGGGCAGAATTGCTTCAAACTGAAAGTAGGTTTAGATTAGATGTGAGGAAGAAATTCTTTACTGTGAGGGTGAAATTCTTTACTGTGAGGGTGGTGAGGCACTGGAACAGGTTTGCCAGACGAATTGTGGCTGCCCCATCTCTGGAAGTGTTCAAGGCCAGGTTGGATGGAGCTCTGAGCAACCTGGTCTAGTGGAAGATGTCCTTGACCATGGCACAGGTTTGGAAGTGGATGACTTTTAAGGTCCCTTCCAACCCAGGCCATTCTGTGATTCAAGCATCACTAAAACATGACAAACTAGAGAAGCACTGGGACTGAACTGTGGCCAGACAGCACTGTCTTCTCCCTGTCTCACAAATCAAACTGTAAACTGAAATGAAAATTCAAGACAGAATCTTCAAAGTAGGATTTAAATCTACATGCACCTGCTGTCAACCAAAATGCAGTTTGGTCTGTTTACTACCACACCTCCTCCCTCTCCTGAAAGTCTGGCCTTTAATTGTCAGTTGATTAGTAGTATGTCACATAATCTGTCTTCTAGACACAAATGCTGCCAAAATACTGTTAATTAGTGTATGAGACTGCATTTGATAAACTAATGTTCTTAAAAAAAAAATCACAAAATAAGCAATGAGTTGGCTCATATTGGAGCTGTCTGCTGCATTGTACAAAGTGCCTGCTTCACTGGACAACTAATCCAAAGTAATCCTCTTTTGAGATCACCGATTCACCATCTGATTTGTACTCTGATTTACACTGGGAATGCCTGCTGATGCAAATTATTCCAAAGTGGCAGATTAGATAATTTTTCACTGCCTATACTTTGACCTTTGGAAACTGGGAGACAGCACAGCCTTTCCAACAGCTGATGAAATAAAACTGGGAAAAAAAATTAAGATCCACACATTTTTATAAAGTCTCCTACTGGGAATAAACCTAAAATAAACATCTTATTTTGGCAGTCATACCTCAACTATCTATGAAGGGAAGGTTCATAGATTAAAAGCTTTGCTTTTAGCTTGTCCATAATCCTATCCTCCAGCTCCCCATTCCTTCTTTTTACCTAATGACTCACAATTTTGTCAGCCTCTTTACTAATGCCTAGGCATATTTTCTCTTCTTTTACTCCTACAGCTCTTGTTGCTGGAATAATGCTGACTTTGTGAATGGACTGGACTTTGATACAGAAAACCTGGTTTATCTTTCTGTTGCAGGGCACCACTTCCATCTGTGGAGTCTGAGTTAACCAATTTCTGGCTTGGTTCCCCCTCATAAAATAAAGGCAACAATCTGCCCACTCCTTTATCTCTCAATCTTTGGTTGTATTTATTATTTAGACTACAAGGTCTGTGTGATAGGACAGGTTTCTTACTGCTTGCCTGTAGTTTCTAGCACAGTGAGGCCAGCCTGGGTCAGAATACTTAGACTCAACCCTACCACAAGAACAGCAATTTCATATTATTTGCTAATGATAATAGTAAGCATATTTAATATTTTAACCAAATTGACTTCTGAAAGATTAGTAGGTTTCTGCCTTACTACGTTCCTATTTCCTAGCCACACCATGAACAGTAACAACAATGTACATGTGAATATGTGTGTATAGTGGGTTTTGCATATAAAATAGTGGGGGTGGGCTGTGTCCCACTTTTTATATTTGCTTCATACACTTAATCAAATATTTTCCCACCAAAATAACCCTTTCATTAAATAATTCCAGCAGTTAGAGTCTAAGGTGAAAAAAACCACAATCAAGTATCATGAGTTTTTATAAGACTGCAGAATTTAGCACTTTCTTCATACTTGTATGTGCCATTTCAAAATCAAGAATATATAGCATCAAAATAAGTCATTATGGAAGAGAGTTTTGCCATGTGGTTTTGTTTTTTTTTCCTTGTTAGTTACACAGATTAAGTTAACATTAGCTGAGTCCATAAGATAAATCAAGATTACAACCTGGTAACAGAGGAGTACAGGGGAGATAAAAGGGCAGAAATATGTTCAGATTTCAGAAAGCTTTGAATTCAAGGCTATGACACTTCACCATATCTAGTGAATACATAGAATGCTGGCCCCCACTTGCATTTCTGGATGATACACAGCAATAATATTAACATTCATTTGAAAAACATTGACATTATTAAAAAGCTTGAGGCTGATTTTATGAAGGCTGTCAGATTCCTTAGACAGCTGTATGATATATCCAGCAAAACTGATCATTGGCAAGAGGCTATTAACCACATTTCTCTCTTTGGTGCCTGCCAAAATATATTGTAGCTTACAAATAGCAACAGTGTTCCAATGCATATAAATAAATTCAACCCACTTCCCATCACAGGCTAAGCTGAATCTGACTGAAATGGATGTTTTCATAATGCAACCACAGCACAGCCTTTGCATCACTTTTAATGAAGCTGCAGTTTTCATTCTTAGCTACATCTTATTCCCTGATCAACAATGGTTTGGATTTGGCTTTGTTTTTCAATTCTACTCAAATTAAAAGGAAAAAAGAAAAATCAGCATGGAACTCAGCAAAAAGTGTCGTGCTTTTCTGGCCCCATCTCCCTTAGATTCACTGCCTACCCCAACTGTGCCCCAACAGAAATCAATAAGAAATGAAATGGTACTTCCTGCACAAGTTTAAAGGCATAGGGTTTCATTTGCAGAATCCATGACTTGTGGTGTATGTTGGTTCTAACAGTGAAGTTACTTCACAGGAAAAACTGAAAAAAAAGATGAGGAAGGCAAGAAGGTAAAGAGGGGAAAGTGGCCAGCGGGGAGGCTCAGGAGGCTCTGTCCCATGCAGCAGTTGGCTGTGACAAAGACAATGATGCCTTTTTGCCACACTCTTCCTTTAGTACAATATCCCAGTTCTTACTGGCCCAGCACTTGTGACCAACAGTCACATCGAGGGATCTGCAGAGGCTGGAAGAAGGGACATCTCTAGTGAGGCCACCTGGCCAGTGGGAACTGAAATGGGTGCCATAAACAAGCTTCACGTAGGTTCCCAAGCAGTTCTCCAGTGGCATGAGCCTTTCATCCACTTAGACAGAAGTCAAACTGACAAGCTAAAGACAACCCCAGTCTGAGTTGTGGTTTTGCTTTGTACATCTTACTTTTCAGGGCTTGTATACCAGAACCATGTTGTTATGCCTGGGTTGTTCACAGTGAAGACAGGAGCTGAAATCTGAGCAGAAGAACTCTTTCTTTTTCCAGAGGAGAGGGTTCAAATGCAGATTTTCCAAAAGTGTCTATTTAACTTAACATGCTGTTTGGAAATTAGGCAGTCATATCCTAATGAAAATCTTTCAGAAAAAGCTTTCTCCTGAGAAATATGTTAAGCTTGATGTTCCCTTTCCCATCAGAATAAATTAATTGTACAGAAAGAAAATCAGCCACACTCAAGTGCACGGCTTGTTATATCCTATGAATTTCCACTGTGACTTAAGAACAAGTAACAAGCACAAAGTGCATTTCCTACAGTGCTCTTTGCTGGATAGAATTCATGCCAATTACAGGGTTATGTTAACATCTTAGGGAAAGCATGAATGGTATCAAAGTTGAGAAACACTTTCATTTTGCTCAATATTGGCTCACATCTTTCATACTTTAGATAAAGGAAATAATGGTTTGACATCTAGTTGCTGTTACATTAACTTTATTCAGCCCTATTCTAGTATTATGTAATTGTTTACATGGTACTAAAGCAAAATCATGTAATAAAATTTGAAAAACATCTCAAAGAGTGCACATTATTAAAATACATACACATAAAATAAAATATCTAATGTAAATATACATAAATATGTACAGAATACCTAAAAACAAAGAATAAACTATATCTAAAAGCATTTAAAAATAGAATGAAGAACAGCAATTTTAGCAGACAAGGTCTGACAAGCAATAACTGCTTCAGGTTTCAACTTTAGTTTAAATTTCTTGTATTAAATACATTTTCCCCTGCTTGGCTATTAGTTTATTGCTGATTTTTATTACAAGCCTCTGTTCAGTGATGCACTCTTGAAATCTCCCTGCTTCTGAACATGCACATTCCCCATACATGAATCATCTCTCAGCAGGACAAACCTAATCCTTATTCTTCTGCATGAAAGCACAGTGCCAAGCCAGTACATTCAGGGGACACAATGGAAGAGAAGCCACCACCAATATCAGCATCTGATATACTGTTTATCTTATTCCATACATTTTCTTGCTTCAGGCAACTCACTGACATGCCAAAATATGGCTTTACAGTGTAATACAAGACAACAACTTACTCATGCACAGTGCATTTTATGAATAGTAATAGCACTGTTTTAGGTCAAATAACAGTTGTGCTTACTCTCCAACTAAAGGGATCAGAGGAGTTGATCCTGAGTGGATCCTGATCCCTAGGGGTCAGGGAAAGTGGCTCTGAAGCCCACTTTCCCCTTGGTCTCCTGGAGTTCCATGCTGTGTCAGCCACTCTCCTGCTGCTGAAAGGAAAAAAAAAAAAAAAAGCAAAACACGAGTTTTCAATCTAGCACAGAGGAAGCCAGGGAGTTTGGGAAAAGTAAAAACCGCTCACTTTTGCAGGGGAGTGACACCAGAGGGCATTCAAAACCCTCCAGCCCCTGCCATGTGGATGCCCCTCCTGGCCAATGCCACTACTGTCCCTGCCTGTGGGTGGCACAGAAGCTCAGAACACCCACCTGATGCCTTCCTGCCACTCCTGGGATGTCCAAAAACTCAAGGTCAACAGGCCAGAGAGAAGCTGAGTCTGCTAGGCCCCAGGGCTATATGTAAATTGCTAAGAGAGAGCATATGTCCAGCCCCTGGACTGCAGCTTGTCCACCTTGGTTCTTTTTTATAGCAGAGTTGTCTTGAAGACACCAACTGGAGCATCTGAAAGCTCACTAGGGAGTGAGCTTCACCCCAACCCCAGGCAATCAGAAACCCAGTGCTCATTTTTCTTTTCCTTTGAAATATCCATGCGCTGCCTGAGGGAAGTACCACTCTCCCTTCCAGCCCCACACTGACTCCTTGTGGATGACCACTTTGCTTCTTTCCACAACTAATAGGGATGCGCTGCAGGAGACAGGAAGGCAGGTTTGGTCGAGTAGCAGTCTCAATGGTGTGGGTTTAAGAGCCTGTGTATGCAGAGAGAAAGACAGAGAGGGTGTGAGATGCACACAGGCTCCATTACTCCTCTGTGTGCAGTAAGCACTACTGCTGCATCCTCAAACAAGGTGCTCAGCTGATCTCTGAGGACAAGGGTCCACGATGACAGGTCACACAGCATCTAAGTACCTTCCAGAGGTGCAGTCAAGGCACTTGGTTGTGACTGAGCCGTGGACTATGAGCTGCTTGGCACACAAGGGTCAATGGGATTCAGAAAGTAGGGGCTGCCATTGCAAGCATATGTTAAAAAAAGATCCCATTCCTCATCAAATAAACAGATAAAATCTTACTGAAAGAAATAATTACAAAAGCATAGAAGATGATGAGTTGGAAGGGACCCATAAGGATTATCAAGTCCAACTCCTAGCCTTGCACAGGACCATCCCCAAGAATCACACCATGAGCATGAGAGCATTGTCCAAATGCTTATGGAGCTCTGTCAGCCTTGGTGGTGTGATCACTTCCCTGGGAACCCTGTTCCAGTGCCCTGCCCCACTCTGGGTGAAGAACTTTCCTGATATCCAACCTAAGCTTTCCCTGACTCAGCTTCATGCCGTTCCCTCAGGACCTGTTGCTGCACACCACACAGAAGAGATCAGTGCCTGCCCCTCCTCTTCCCCTCACAAGGAAGTTGTAACTGCAGTGAGGTCTGCCCTGAGTCTCCTCTTCTCCAGGCTGAACACACCACGTGCTCTCAGCTGCTCCTCATACAGCTTCCCCTCCAAGCCCTTCACCATCCTTGTGGCGCTCCTTTGGACAATCTTTAATAGTTTAATGTCTTTTTTATACTGTGGTGTCCAAAACTGCATACAGTAATCAAGGTAGTTTCTTTCTTGCATGTCTTAAAACTTTTATAAAAAGAATAAATTATTATAATTTTCTCTCATCAGCTGTGTAGAAAAGCATGTGCAAATTTTTATAATACACAGATTTTTTTTTTATGTTAGCATTTCCTTTGCTTATTACGATATAAAATAAGCCCAGATAGGCTCTGCAGAGATCTGCACAAGTCATTAAAATTTATTTTGTGATATCAAGTTGGACCCGTTGCTTTACCACACCTTTGTTCCACACAGGTGCTTCCCAACAGCATCTCATCATCTGCACCTAGATGGAGCAGCTGAAAATACTAACCACCCACTCTTTTTGCTGCCAGACAGTTCTGCTGGCATAGAAGATATTGTACACACACACACACATCAAATTAATTCCAGCAAAAGCCTATCCAAGCTAATTTAATCCATCCTCATTAGCTTATTGCATTGAAGCCAAAGCAGAGGCCCTGGGATGATAAACAGCTATCAGACAGTCTAACACTGCTCAGTGAAATACAACATTTAGAGATGACAAGAGATTCTTCTTTCTTTAAGAAAAGAAAAAACTCTAAAAAACTAGAACAAAACATAGGATACCTGCTATGTCCTAGGAAAGTAACCATTCCACCTCCCCAGCCTCCTGCAGCACACAGTCCAGGGTGAGAGACCAAGGGCTGAGAACTGTGTAGAAACTCAAACTTCTCATGAAAGACCAAGATTTTTATTTGGAAGAGAGGGAGAAGGGCAGAGAAAAGAAGTCCCTCCCTCATCTCTGGTTTTCAGGGAGCCCAAGAGCTCTCAAACCACCACACCTTCACCTCTGGGAATAAAACTACCCAGGATGTCAGCCAGCACTGTGAACTCCAGGGCATCACGTCCATGGTTTGGCTAATCCAGGGTACAGTTGCTATGGACCATGCACAGGGATTATGACTGGCAATGCTTAAAGACAGTCTGGTAAAATTTTGCTCTAAGGTTTGAAACTAGCTGCTTCTAAGCACACTCATTATAGAAATGTCTAGTTCCCAATTTAAATTATAAAAACATTTGAAAGTATGAAACTTTTTTTCTGTCATAGGACAGGTTTTGGTATGTTGGTACTCCCTCTCCCAGTTTCAGCAAGTCACTCCTTTGAGGAGTCCAGCAAGGCTTGCATGCACCTCGTTTCCATATTAGTTCATCACATCAGATTTATTAGAATTACCACTTTCTTTTTGCTTAACCTCAGAAGTAGGACTATTGGACCCTCTGGAAAAGTTTGATTTCTGATAAGAGGACTGCAGAGAAAATCGTTCAAAGCTGAGAAAAACAGCAAATTCTTGTTGTATTAATGATGGCTTAGTCATGAGGACAGAGAGGAGACATTGGCAAGTTAGATACTCAAAGATGATAAAATGCAGAATGACCCAGAGTTAATAAAAAAGGCAGTAATTCTATTATATTTTTGTCACACAACATTTTCAAAGCTTATGTTGTGAATTACTTTGTAATTCATGTCATTTAACAAATATAATTTACTTTGCAAGGGGCAAATTATTTATAAAGATCATGGTACATACAGTGCATTGTAAACATTTCTGCATATTCAGTGCCAGTTCAGGCTCCTGCTCATGTCCAGCTGCCCTCTGAACATCAATGTAGCCTGCATTATATTATCTAAGTGATTTAAAATTACTTGAAATTCTTAATGTATCACATTTTCCTGTAAACATAAAGGTAATATGAGGCACACAAATGAACTGGAATGAACCACACTAAAGCTGTAGCTAAGTCATGTTAACAACCTTGTTAAAATCCAGTGAGCTGGGTCTCTGGAATGCAGATTTCAGCAAGTAATCCCTGAATGTGGCATCCAATTGTAGTGAAAGGATGCTGAGGTTTCCTTCCAGGTCACGACTTCCCTCTTTACCTTCCGTGTTACCTGTGTTGACATTAAAGTAAGCTATTCCTCTTTGGTTTTATTTGACCCACCTATATTTTGTAAGTAACAAAGGAGACCTGGAGCCTGCAAAGAGAACTGCAGTGCCAGTGACCCACCTGCACAGCTGCTGAAGCCAAAGGTGATTTGCCCACATGAATGTTCCACAAGATGCCTTAGGGAGAGACTGGGAATTACTTGAGTCACATGAAATAACTGCATGCATTTTTTGCAAGCTCATAGTTGATGACAACATCAGCATTATCAACTACCATTTCCTTTAAGTCTTAAAAGAAAAGTGGCAACTGCTGCCAGTGTGCTTTGTCCCAACACTGACTGGAGCAGAACGCCCTGGGAACATGCTTTGGATACTTATGAACACTCCTGAAGGTTCATTCATGCAGCAGACAACAGGATGCACATGCAGTGCAGTGCAAGCTGTGCTTCCTACTCAGAGTAAAGGGTTTCTGTGCCCAGTAAGAGGTCAGAGATGCCTGGAAACATCAGTGCCAAAAGCTGAGGAGTCCATAGCCTTCTGGCACTTTCAGTGTCACAGGGCAGCTGAGGATCACCATTTTTGGAATGTAGGGAGAATTTGGCTACATGATTTTTTTACAGGATCACAGAGCACTGAAGCTGGAAAGCATCTCTGGAGTTTGCCTGGGATAAGCTCCTACTCAGAGCAGGGCACTTCAGTGCCTTGAGCCCTTTCAGCTGAAAGCTGTTTGTTATCTGCCTTTTACTTGTACTTTGATCCTTCTTTCCACTTTCACCCTGCCTCCTTCCCCTGTTGTCAGCATAAATACAAGTACAGCTGCCTGCTCAACTGAAATGATGAATGTACCCAAGTTAAAACTACACTTCACCATATGTAAGCAATTTTAAACTGTATCATGTCTCTAATGTGGCTCACGGCAGCTGCAACAATGCTTATGCTCACAAGATAAGGAGGTAGCCCAAGGCCAGGAAAGAAAAGTCAAGAGCCAGAGAGGTTGGGCTAAATCTTCCTGTAGCGTGCTGAATGCTGTCATTCAAAATGCATATGCCAGAGTCACGGTTTGAGGTTTCTTAATTTTATGCAAATACTTACAATGATACCAATTTGGGCATGGCTGCAGCTGTAACAGTGTGAAACTGCCTTGCACTGGCACAGATTTTCCCACTTCTGAGCCTGTTACAACCATATTGCCTGCAGGGCAACATTTGAATCCAAATCAGCCCCTTGACCACAGTAAAGTTCATCTGGTGAACTCCTGTCTCACTCTATATCCTAGAGAGACACCACCAAGGCAGTCTGAGCCCACAGAACCAACCTGGGGAACAGCTTGCAACATACCTTTTCCAAAGCCTACACCAAACCTACAGATCTACGTGACTGCAAGGCTTGATCACCACAGAGAAGATTTGCGTAAATGTGGGAATGGCCAAGCAGGGTGCTGCTCCTCAGACACCTGTAATTACAATGGCTTTTGGAGAAACTAAACTGAAGTGACCTGAACTAAATGGATAAAGTATCCTATGCAGGGATGGTGGGAAAGCACAAGTTAGTTTATCTGCTTTGCAGCAAAGATGCAGGCTGCCATAGGTGACATTAAGGTTTGTTGTACCAGGTCCAGGCCAGCTAGCTTGCATATAAAACATCAGGTAAGACTTTTTTGGGTGTGGACAAGAGCATAGCTGCCAAACAAACATGTGCTTCAATTCTCCTGTAACAGGCAAGCCCTGGCAAGAAGCAAAGTACATGAAATGCACTACTTTTTCTCATTTAAGAGTGTTGGCACAAAAGTCAGGGAGTTTTCCACTTGCTAATGACCAAGCTGCTTAATGTATTACAAACAATAAATGGTTGAAAAGTTCATCTGTACCAAGGAAAAATGCGCCCTGACACTGACAATCAGTCCCGAACAGCCACTTGGTCACGACAAAAGGTAAGACTCTGCAAGACTCTCAGGCTTCATTATTGCATCTTCCAAGTCTGAGAAAGGTGGCAGAGAGCAGACTGAGAGTGGAACTCATCTTCAGGCTTCCTGTGTGGCATCAGGCAAGCTTCAAACCTGTATCCTGCTTACACCACAACATAAAGTTAACACCACTTACTTGGTGACCTCACTGGGGGTTGACTGATGGACTAACTGCCCAACACACAATGTCTTTCAAAAGACTTAGTATTGGTCCTTGGACATGTGGAAAGCACATGGGGACTAGCCAAGCAACTCCTTAGACAGGTGACAAAGAAATTGCACAGTTACCAGTTTCTTGGGAAAAAACCCAATGCAAATTTCTTTGCAAATGGGACACATAACCTCAATGACAGCAGTTGTACATTCTTCTTTATTTAAAATATAGCTATTAATTTAGATAGAAAGGTAAGTACAAAGTATTTCACTTATTCCTTTAAGAACGTACTCGTGTGCATCAAGTTTTACAGATTTTTCTGAAAAAAAACCCCAGTTCTATAAAATTCACTTTTTAAACAAAACTATAGGCTTGTACAGTTATTCCTACTTTCTCCTACCTTCCTAAAACACCAGCAATTAAGCACTTAGATGATGGTGATCACTGAGGGGGGGAAAAGACACTTGTCTTATATGGAGCACAGTGTAGCAAAAAAAACAAGTTCTGTCTATAAATCATTATATTACAGAACATACACTAACCAGGCAGTTGCTGCTTTTTGACAAGACAACTTTCATCCTGATCTCAATGGAATTTTACCCTGATTAATTACTTGCCAGATTCACTCCCAGACAAGTTTAGGCAGCATGGAGTCAAAGGAGAGAGTGAGGAATGTAATGTTCTGGCGTAAAAACAAGCGCTTCTTAAAGGCTAAGTGTCTTTTCTCCAGTTATAACATTGAAATCAACTTAGATTTGGATTTTTTTTAAATTGATAACTTAAACCTAAGATGTTTAGAAACCCTCCACGCTTCCGTTTTTCTGATGGAAATATTCCTATTTTCTCAGATGGTTTTGACTTTTCATGTGAAGTGACAAAACTACTTACATGGAACTTTTGCTCAAAAACATCTGACTTTGAGTTTATTCTAGAACTAGTTGCACTCCTCTCAAAAACAGAAGGAAAAATAATTTAATAAGTAACATATTTTTCAGCATTATACTACCAGTTTCACTATTGATTATATGGTTGCTTTCAGACCACAGCACAACACATACTACTGGATTAAGGTTTAAATTAGTATCTACATATTTACAATAGTGAAAGAACAGCACGTGCATATACACTCAGTATTTCTCAAGAGTACAGAAAGATGTAGTTGAGTAAAGGCAGGTTTGACTTTGCATATGGTCACTGCTATTGCCTAAATGCTGGGGTGTCCTTCAGTGTGCTCAGATTTATGTGACCTGTGACAGGTAAAGAGTTACCAAAAATGCCCAAGTACCAGCGGGGTACCAGGCTCCAAAAACTAATTTCCTAAGTTCCATGCACTAGATCAGTTTACAGTGGTCTTATCCTTACATGGTTAGGTAGATTAATATTTTCATTATTGAATCAATACCCAAAGTCTCCACGTCGCAGGGAGGCAACGAGGATCCTGTAACCAGCCTGGTTTAGAGAGCACCTTCCTCTTCCCTCTGGTCTCCTGCATGGTAAACTGGGGAGCAGGAGGAATAAGGAAATATACAGACATGAATTACCACAACATCTGCATTAAGAGATCTTGCTGAAGCATGTCAGATCTTTAACATTCAAGTATATTTTATTAAGTGTTATAAAATATATACAATCTTGAAACACAGTGCATTTCAAACACAGGTTTTAAGACCTCATTGGTATCACTACAGCACTGAATTGATGATACATGTCCTATCAAATGAGCAGATCAGAGAGCTAGGAAAAAACAAAACTACTCTACTTCAGATTACAACCTCTTTCAGCACCCTGCTGCTTAAGGCTGTATTTCTGCTACCTGAGTTGATTTTGTTAACTTCACAATTTTTTTGCATCTCCAGGAATGGGGTGGGGGGAGCAGAGAGGAGTGATGCTGCACACTTTTCAAAATGCAAAAGTCCCAAGACAAATGTCAGTAGCCACTCTGTAAACTTTGCATTAAAAAATATGAAAAAGGAAAAAAAATGGTACTTACAAAATGAAATACAGCCTATTTAACAATCTTGAATCTAAAGGGAGCTCAAGTAAAAAAAAAAAAGAAAACAGCACTTCATTTCACAATGTACTTCAGTTTCACCATTCTGGAAAGTCATGCAAAAACTGATGCCTGTTTCTTCATGTTTACACCACTGTTACGTCACCAATCTTGTGTGCGATGTCATACTACAAAAAGAAAGAACATTATTAATCTATATTAACAAGCAGCTAAATACTGTCATACTCAGTAATTAAGTGCACTATTCAGACCATCACCCAACTTGTGGTCATTCAGATTAAGGTTTATATCAGTGTTTCACAGCAAACTGGTGCAGTGGTGCAGCAAATTGACACTCCATTTATTAGTGGACTATAAATGACTGTAAGTTTAACTTGGTAGCAAAATTTCAGTATCTTCACATAGGTTATTCAACAATCCTCATGGATTTCCCAGTGCATACCTACTACGTTGCATTTTTAAAGTATCTGCCAAGATGTCTCTTTCCTCAGTTGCATACCAGTAACATGAATTTTCAAAAAACACACTTTTGTTGTTTACGGCTATAGACACTCAGTTTTCTCAAAGAATCCAGTGACTCATCCCAATTTATATACTGGCTCACTTTACCATTTCCTCAGAAGTCAGTTCTAATTCCTTGACTATTTTTCTTTTGTGGGGACACCTTTTTGCACAAAGATAATAAAAAATAATTCCTTGTTCCAGTTACAGTTCTTTATCAGCTCTGTACTCTTTGACCTCATATTCTAAGACTGATACCAAAAGAAAAATGGTAACTCAGCATTCTTGCCACCACTCCATGCTACAAAATGCCCTTTCTACGTGCTGCCTGTACTCAAACACTGCTGAGAGTCACCAGCATTAATTTTGCAAACATCATATTCCACCATAAAACAACTCCTCCTAATTAATAATCTGCAAATGTATATGGATGCACTGCATTTACTGGAAACATCTAATTTTCTTACTCCCCCATTTAAGCTTATTACAGGCCTTTGTATGATTATACCAGTCCTCACAGATTTTTAAAACATGCCTCAATGCCACAATAGTTTCTCCATAAGGCCAGTAATTAAAACAACTGACTCAGGCTACCTCTGCAACATCTCACTTTCTTCCTTGCAAACTGTCACACTGCCATTAGAATTGCACATCAAATAAAATTTTCCACTTGCACGCAACAGTAAAATTAACTGAGTAACTTCCCAAAACCTTGCTTGGGAGCATAACTTGAGTCCGTATGAAGTGCTGCTCGGCACGAAACCAGGACCTTTGGCTTCTTTCTATTTGAGGTTATTAACCTAGCATGAGAACCTGTTCTACAACTTCATGCTGGCTATTTCTTATGCAATTATTCTTTTACAGAATATTAAGGGGAGTATTAATTGGGACTGAACGTTGAGGCGAGAAGTGTCCTTTCTGTCTGTATTCCTGTATTTGCACCACGGATAACACTCCTCTTTCCCACCTCTCACGTTAAAAGCTCTCGAATAGATAACAAGTTAATAATTAGCAAACACATGCTTTCTAAATAAATATTAGGCTTCTCCTCACACTGTTCATCATGCCCCATTCTGTTGGAAAAGCCTGAAGAAACACCACTCTTACTTGCGAAAATGTTTGTAAATCCAGCTTTTCTCAGGGATAAGGCAGAAGTGCAAGCTGTGGCACATGTAATGATGTGTCTCTATCAAGCACATCCTCTTTGCTCCCTTTCATGAATGAGTCAAGAGACAATTAACACACCTTACTTATGGAGAAATTTCTGCCACATGGCACACAGATGAGCTGGGATGGGGGAAGAGCTTTTGATACCCCAGTTGTTTGGAAAAGCAAGTGCTTTTTAAAATCTGATGCTTAAATGAGCTAGAAAGGCAAAATGGAATTAATACAGCATAATCTGTCCTCCTTTTCCTGCACTGTCCTGATACTTTCAGTCTTGATTTTCTTTTCCTTTCGTTCTCATCTAAGTAAATCTCTAGCAATTTAAAAAAAAAAAAATCAAAATAAAGAAAGATGCACTCTGGCAAGTGAACTCTAGCATGGAGCTAGAGGCTATTCATGCAGCTGTGATACAGAAAAGAATAAATAAATAATAATAAAAAAAATTAAATCCACCACCCAGTGTTGTAACTTATAAACAAGATGTGGTAAGTCCTTTGGATTGTGCAAGGAAAACTATCAGTTAATAAGAAACTACTGTCTGCCCAGGTATTTGCAATCATAACCTCATTATGTTTAAACTGAAAAAAACCAGAGAACAGTTTAAAACATACTCTATGTAATGTAGTTTAAAGTGCCTAATGCGTAAGGCAGAGGTGAGTGAAACTGGCTAGGAACAAGAAATATGATAGAAAAGGACAGTAAAAGGAACAACCCTCCACAAAAGCATGATCAATAGCAACGTACCATACTCAGAAAAAAGGGAGAACCCATCTAAAACTCCATCTTGCTTCCACAGTGAAATCCATTCCACAATCAGAAACAAAAAGGCAGCATGAGATAGAAAAAGAAAGGTCAGGCACCAATTTAAGGGGGAAGCTGTAGGCAAAGTTGTGTAAACCAAACACAGAGTAATTTATTGCAGACAGGAAGGAGCTTTCCATTTCTCTGTGTGTATCTCAGCCTGGCAGTGTAATGGTTAAATATCAGCAACAATGAAGGAAAATACTCAACACATCCTGATTCTGTATTTTCAATACCTTACTCTGAGATTACCAAGTTACCATCACTGAGGAGCACAGAAAGGGGGGTGAGGGAGGAGGAAGTGGCCCAGCAGAGCGATGAGGACACCAGCCCAGGGGAACTTTGTCCTGCACACTGGGAGGAGAGAGAACCTATCTCCTTCCAAGGTGATGCCAAGCAGGCAAACAAGCTGGGATCTCTGACCAAACCTCTGGAGGAAAAGCATTGGCAATGGGCTCTGGGGGATCTTTCACCCGCTAAAAGCTGTATAATGAGATCTGCCCTACTGTTATTTTGACTACAACTTGAAATACCCAAGGAGGGCTGTTAAGGAGTGGTAGAGCAACTGCTGTCAGGGCAAAATTATAAACCAGCAACCAGCAGGGGACAGAGACAACCACAGCTGGTCTGACTGAGACAACTATCTTTAAATACACCTATTTCAAAATTTTCTAAGATTATGAAAGAGGTGAAAATAAGCACTAAGATGGGCATCTGGTGAAGGCTGAAAAGATTCACCAAGGATAACTTATGAAAAAAATGACAGTGGGATGAGAAACTCTAGTTCCAAAAGTCACCAAGAGTCGACAGAGCTATGTCTACTCTAAAAGGTATGGAAGATGATGAACAAGGAGAAGATGTCAACATTCACGTAAAATAAAAATTACACAGCTAAATCATGACAGAGCTAGGACATCAACCCTAATCCTCCATTAATCAGAATCCTGTGTCTTGGGATTCTTTTGTTACTGTTTTTACTGTTAGTGAGTGAACTTCTGTTAGGCATGTCAGCCACTAAGGATGTCCTCAGCTTTCTTGCATGTTCAGCAGTTTCCCTCACCATGTACAAACCACAAAGCCAGCAGCAAATTAACTAGTTAATACGGGTGGCACATACCTGAGATGTCAGAACAAAATCTACATGTATAACATAATGACCCAGTTCTCACTGTCAGTTGGATACCCCACTCAGAGGGCTGACTAAAATACCAGCGTGCTCAGGTAACACCAGAGGCAGAGAAATTATGCTGATTTCTAACAGGCAACCAAAAACACTGTTAAGCATAAAGGCTCTTAACCGTCCTTCCAGACCTTTCATCTAGGAAAAAAGGATTGTAGTGGGGTGTCTGAGATTCCTGCCTGCCCACCCAGTTCAGATATGTGTATACCATATTTAAAGTAATACACCTAAAATACTTCAAGTAGAAACATAACCTTGATTTTAAAGACATATAATTGATGTCTAGAACTTCAATGCATTTCAACTATGCAAGTCTGGCATGATCAGAATTGTAGGTTATCTGTACGAGAACCACAATTTTCATTGTCTCACTCCTAAAAGAACAGGCACAATTATGATTTGCCTGAGGATCTTCTCCCCCCTGAATGAGCTGTAGATGAAGAAACATTGTTGGTGACCTTAACTTCAGTCTGAGGGATACTGATGTTTTGATGACTATCTCTAAAATCTGGTCCATCCTTGTCAATCAGGTGTTGGTTATACCTAGTTTTTGTTTTGTGGTGGGTTTTTTTTGTAAATAAAAGGGATGTAGAAGTCTGTACTTCCATCACAGTGACAGTGTGTGTACAGGTAATATAAATATAGTGTTTCTCAACATAACTGTTAAAATATATCAAAAACTACATTCATACCTCAGCTGTATATTTCTACAGTTTACAGTTTGTTGTAAGAGCTTATAAAAGTCTTCATTGATGCAGATTACCAGAACCATTTTCTCATCTAAATTATTTCCTGAGTAAACAAGAAAATAAGCATCTGGCACCTAAGAATGTTCCTTAGCTTTCTGCTGGGAAACATATTCTTAGTAAGTCACTGCAAAGCACGTACAGTCCATTGTGTTTAGGCACAGAGAGATGGGGAGAGAGGCTGCCAAAGCATCAGCCGTGGGGAATGTTCATAATTCCCAGATACAACATCTATTACTTGGTTTCAATATCAAGCCCTCATATTTCACCATTTTTTTTTCCAAGTGGGAGACAGTATGGAAGACTACAGCATACTTTTTTTTTTAAGTTCAATTTTAAACAGAGTGAGTTTTCCCATCCTAAAGAGGGATACAAGGTCATTAAATAGGTTACCTAGTGAGGTCACCCAAACCACAACTCAAGTCTGAAATGAACATAAAAGGATATTGCAATGCCTAAGCAACTTCATATTGAATTACAAAATACAAGGACAAAACCAGGGCAAGATGAAACAGTTCATTTCAAGCTCTGTCCTTTTAGTAAGTTTGAATTTTTCTCACGTACCAACAAGAAACAGGAAAGAATATGTGAACATAAAGTAATTGCAAGCTTTATTTTTTATTTTATGGCTGAGACGAACTGTTTTGAGTCTTGACAATTACAGGATTGGAAGTGACATGGAAGGGCATTCTATTCATCTGGATAAGATCCGCAGTGCTAACAGCCACAACATAAGTTTTTTGACATGTCTCACGAACCACCAGCTGTGCCCCAGAGTTGGCACTTTCTGCAGCAGTCACAAGCAGTCCAGTAGTTTTTATGCATTACCACCTTTTGCCTTCATTCCTGGTCTAAGGGTATCAGTTTCCCTCCCACCTGAGCTATTCTACGGGTAAACAGAAATCTTATGTAATAATTTTATCATGGTGTCCTACAGCTAAATAAGGCACAGCACAAGTGTTGTGACTTCAGCAAAGTTTCTTAGAAACACCACCCACTCTGCTGCCTGTCGAGTCATTAGCAAGTGGCTGCTGCTGAGAGCTCTTAATCAGAGACCTTAAACACCAAGAACAGACACTGCTGCAATTTCAACTTCCCTGAAATCTGACTAATCCCCACTGCTGTTGCATGGGTAAAATATTACCAAGCGACATGAAGCAGGGAGATTCAGAGTCCTGTATGGGATAATACACTTGCAAATCACAAAGCAGGCCAAGTCACAAGCTATAAAATGGCACTCTTCCACTTGTACAGCAGCAACTGCCCACAAGAAACAACAGCTCAAGTTTCTTTCTCATTCACACACAGCAGCAAGTTGCAAAATTGGCATAATAGGAAGCTATTATACTAATGGTAGTAAATTACTTTTATAGCTCTTTACCATCTATTACAATCTGATAATCACAGAGGAGCAAAGAGAGCTCTCTCTGGATCGTGGAAAGAATGGTAGGTTCGAATGGTCCCCGAAAGGAGACTAAAAATTCAACAAAGTTGTATGTTGATACTAAAACCCGATATTTTTATTTTATCAATTGTAAAAGAGGCAAAGAGAAAGGAAAGGAAAAACAGAGAAAACTTGGGGAAAACTAAGGTTACTTCAAAAGCATAGGACAGTTTTACCACCACATTTATACCTTTCTGCTGAGATGCAAGGGGTGAAGCAGTTTTTCTTCTCTCTGCTGCTTTCGATGGTTATCTCTGGCCCCGCGGGTCTGGCAGCTTGTTAGCATGCAGTGTCTGGAATGCAGCTCTGATGCCCGGTCCCTGCTGCTCACATTTTGGTGTGTTGCAGTGGGGCAGCCGGCTGGGCAGCGCACAGTCATCATTCCTGTCTCCACAGGCACCAACTTCGGCTCTCAGGAGTATGGGAGGGATGCAGGAACAGGCTTTCTCACAACTCACATGTGTGGCACGGCTGGCTTCTGTTCTCCCCAGGCTGGAAGTGCCTCAGCTCCTGGGCTGTTGGCTTTGCAGGTGGTGGGGAGGAGAGGTGTGGGGACGGAAGAGTGGCCAGCTTGTGTCTCCTCAGGCAGAGAGACTTGGAGATCAGGTGCCTCTCCTGCCCTCTTCTCCTGGTTTTGCTTCACTTTATAAAAGGTTTAAGACTTTTTTGCTATGGTTTATTTTGCACATAGCCTTCAGGTGTCCAAAGAGATCATGGTAAACAAAGACAATGAAAGACCATTCTTTGCAACTTTTTTCTCATCAGTTTTCCACATCCCACCCCATGATCTGTCACTGTTTTGCAGAACATCAGTGTAGCTTCCTTCAGTGGTGGTAATATGAATATAGGAACAGAGGGAGAGAAAGAAACAAGCCAGCTGTTATCATGCATTTAACTAGGCTAATGCCAACAATTAGGAACATAATTCCAATGACAATTGCTATTCCAACTTGAGCTAACCATCTCCCCCATCCTGTGACCCCTAAGGACTCTAGAATGGTAGTGGCCCATGATCCATCAAATGCTTCTTGTGGCTGCGTTGCATAAAACAGATTTTTAGTATGGTTATTTATTTCTTTCATCTTAGCTTGTGCTTTGTCAATGGAGGTCAAAGCATTATAAATTGTTACACAACATTCAGTTTTCTGATAAATTTAATATTGCACATACTCCTTGTTCTTTCAGTAATATCTATGGCTAACTTATTTTGCAAAGCCATGTTAGTAGTCTGCTGGATTTGAGTGTTTAATTCTCCAAATCCATATTGTGTCCCATTACTTAATACATTTAATTGCCAGGTAGTATCTTCTAATATAAATTGGTGTCTTTTTAAGGTGACAGAGGGAGTAAAGAAGTGTTCAATGAATAGGAACATTTTTTGTCCAGTGGTACAGTAATCTGGAAAGTCAATTCCTTTGATTGCCCATTCAGGTCTTTGTGTTGCCTCTGAAGAGGGAACAACACTACAATGGTGTCATGCTTTCAACACATTAGTGAAAGTAAAGACACGTCTGGGGCAAAGGGAGGGAATTCCAATTCCACAGTTAAGTTCAGCATGCTGTTCTAATGACAAACGTGAATAAAACTTCCCATTAGAACCACCCCAAGCCATTCCAAGAGGACCTATATACTTTGTAGTTTTATATTTGGTTTGTCTGCATCATCAAGGATGGTGATTTTTGGCTTAGTATTTATTGGGGTACTGCAGATTGGGGAGTGGGTATAGGGAACTCTGCAGTGGTTGAGAAGATATTTTTAAGTGATATTACAGGTTTCTTCTTGATTTCTCCAGCCTTTTGAAGGGTAACCCAAACAACTACACATATCTCTTATTAATGTTCAAATTCTAAGTGAAAACCATGTTTCTGGAGGATCTCCAGGTGCTTCTTTGCATGTTATAACCTTTGAGCAATTGAATAAAGGACTATCTTCCACTTCAGGCACAGTAAATTTGATTTTTTTTAATACGAGTAAAGAAATGTTTGTAGAGACCGTGCCCACATGAAGCTTTTTCGGTTGATTGGAATGACATTTTTTTATGTTAGGGAGTTGCACACACCAGGAAGGGCTAAAAACTGTGGCATAATTACTTTCACATACATCTGGTATGTATAATGGGTCAAACAGTGGATCCCATAAATAAGGCAGGGTTGTCTAGCATTATATTCCTGAAAGTTTATAGTCTCAGGTCCAAGTTTACCTTTACTCAATTCAATGGCTGGATGAGGGGGTTCAATTTGAGATAAGATCGTCACATTTATCTTTGGATGTGTAGTTTTACAATATATGTAGTGTGACATCCACTCATGAGGTGTATCAGAAGATGGGTCATAAGTCTGATAAAAACCATCGCTATAAGGGTATCTTTCCAGAGTATTTGGGCTCCATTTGTCTTACTTGTCTCCTGTTCAGGCAGGGGTAATGGAGCAGTCACACTAGCCATCATATTGAAGACAAAAGATGAATTCAATGGTATCATTAAAAAATTGCAATCCTTGCTCAGCAGACTCAGGTAATGCCACACGTCTGCCTTAATCACTGCGATTACGTATTTTCACAAACCCTTTCACTAGTTCCCAGGCAAAAGTTCCTTTGATTTTCGCTTTTAACACTTTGCTCTGCTGAGCACATGCACAAGGTAAATAACCATACAAACATAGCCAACATATTATAACCACAATTACTAGTAAACCAAATCATGGACCAAATCAGAGGGGTTTTTTTCATTCACAGTTCTGAATATTTTTCTCTGTAAAAGAAAAGGCCTGTCCAGCCCCTTCTAGGGCCAACATTAACACGTAGGAACAACCCACCAAGAACTTATTTTGTGTTCTTTGCCATAAGCATCTTTTGCTCTCCAAGTGTACATACTTAAGGGAGTAGCAAGTACCATGGGTACAGCTCCTACAGTGGGCAATTCCACCAGTACTGGTTGTTCTGGGAAGGAAGAGGGTTCTTGCTTGCTTGTAGGTTTTAGTGTTGCTGATATTAAAGAGGGAAGCTGTGGATAAAAAGCTGTGAGTTTAGGGCATCCATTTTCTCCCCATCAGTCATTTACCATTTTTACAGCATCCCATAGTCATCCAGTCAAATTGGGTTTTTGAGGTTTTACAAATCACTTAAACAGGCCATTTTTCCTCTTGACTATGCCATTTGCTTGTGGATAACAGGGTGTGTGAAATATCCACTGGATCCCTTCTTCTTTGGCTTACTCTTGGAAAATAGTGACTGTAAAATGTGACCCATTGTTTGATTCAATACACACAGATTTGGGGACAAAACTGAACCACATTTTAAGAGCCTCTAATGTGTTTGTATTAATTGCCTGAGGGAAAGCTTCTGCTTGCACTAGTCCTGATCTAACCTCTGCTCTGACTAACAAATATTGTTTACCCTCAGACTTTGGAAAGGGTCCAATATAGTCTAATTGCCATGTGCCCCACAGTCCCTTTCTGTCCCTTATATGTAATGGGAGTTGTTCCAAAGGGTGATGCTCTAATCGGGTTCTGCACTGTTCACATGAGGACATGCAGGTGTGCCACATTTCCCAAGTTACTGGCCATCCCCTGCTTACCTCTTCTTTATACAGATCTTGTGCCCCTGTGTGCTGTCACTTTAAGTGCAGCCACTCTAATAATTGGTCACAGTTTTCTGCTGGAGTTTTTACATTTAGTGAGGCAAATCTGGCCAATTCATCTACTTCTGTTATTCCAGCAACTAGCTGGGGTTTCATCTTCTTGGTGAGAGGCTACCCACCCGAACAACAAATTCCCTTTTTTTGCTAGAGCAAGAATTTCTTGCCATTTTTCTTTTTGCCAAACAGGGACTCTATTTACTTACTTCCCAGTCATTTTTGTCCCAGAAGGGGAGCCACTCAGTACACCCTCTGAACACAGCAAAAGAATCAGTGTAAACATCTACAGTCAGAGGTTTCAGATTCATGGTTAAACACACTTCAAACTCCTACCAATTCTCCTGCCTGTGCACTGCCTTGTCCTTCTGTTATTATTTTGTCTCCTGTATTTACTTGCAAAGCTACAGCACGGTATTTCCAAACTTTACCTTCTCACTTTGCTGACACATCAGTAAACCACGCATTTTGCAACTGTTCTGAATATAGAGGAGCAACTTGAATCACAAAAGGTGGGAGGTCAGTAGTGCTACTTAAGGTTATCTCATCTGGTAGAAGCAGGTTTTTGGGAGCAACTTCTGTTCCCTGAAAAACAGTGTAATAATGTTCAATCTGAGTGCACCATTTCCAAACAGAGGCTCGCTGTGCCACCCTCTCAGGGGGTGGGGTTCCTGCCAAAACTGGCTTGATGACTTTAAAAGGTCCTCTTAAAATTAGAGGCTGTTGTTGGTACATAGTTTTCTCTGCTTCCTGAAAAGCAGCACTAACCACAAACAAACCATTTTCCCAGGTAGAATATAATTTTTCTGCATCCTTGAAACGGCAGGAATAAAATCCTGTGCGTCTAATAGGACCATCAGGTACTTTCTGCCATCATTCTGCCATTGCAAATCCCCATTCAATTTGTACTGGATCAGTGGGGTGTATAGGGCATAGTAATTGGTATGTATTGACCTCAAAAATTAGGAGTTGTAGGGCTTCATTGTGGAGGGTGGTCCGATCCCACTTTGCTTTTTTTCGGTAACAAATCATATAAGGGATCTTGCAATTATTAAAAATCAGGAATATGTTTCCTCAAAAAAAATCAGCAGGCCTAAAGCATGCTGCAGGTCTTTCTTATTCTCAGGCATTTTAATTTGGTCTAGGTGGGTGAAGGTGTCTGGGGGAATTCCTCCCTTCCACCAAATTCCCAGGAATTTTACTTCCCTGTGAGGGGGGTTGTACTTTTTCAGGAGGCATATGTAAGCTAAAGGCCTCCTGATGCTTAATAATGTCTGTTTGAGTTAACTGTACAGGTGCAATTTTATCTCCTGCTACCAAAATGTCACCAGTGTAGTGGTATACTTGTATTCCTGGTGCAGGAGTAATGAGTGACAGTTCTTGTGCCAGTGCATGATGTGCTGGAATGGGTGAGTGTTTAAATCCTTGTGGGAGGCAGGTAAAAGTATTGCTGGCCCTCCCACTTGAAAGCAGAACACTCCTTATCCTGGTCCTGCAGTGGGACCATAAAAAACATGTCCTTGACATCAATAGTGGCCATAATTTGGTGGGCTTGTTTTTGTTTTTAGCTATCAGCTCAGCACTAGTGGGGACTGCTGCAGTAATGGGTCCTGTATTGGAGTTAAGTCGTCAGTCTCCAAGTGTCATTTGGCTTGTGGACTGGCCACACAGGAGCATTGTAAGTGGAATGTGCTGAAATCACTATTCCTTTCTTTTAAATCCCCAGTAACTGATGTGATTCCTTCCCTGGCTCCCAAAGGTAAGGGGAAAGCTTTGACATTGGTTAGGAGGGAGGGAGGAAGAGCAGGGGCAGAACTCAAACACAGATGCTTAGTTTCTTTCCCAGATGCCTGTATTTTTCCTTCCCTTTAGGAGGTCCAGTCCCAATAAATTTGTGGGAATTTTACCCAAAATCATTAGAGTTTCAGCTGCTCTCTCCTCTCCCAGTAACCAACATCTTACCTTTGATGTCAGCTGGGGTTGTGTGTATCCAAAAGCATCTGCAACAAATACATTTTACATAAGGGAGCAATGCCACATGAAGAGGCATCTTCGATTTTAAGGACAGACAGTTGAGCACCAATATCTACTAAAAACGTTACAGGGATTTTGCAGGGACCAATAGGACAGGTTATTAAGTCTCCTTTGGAGTTTTCATTAAGCCACCTAATGTAAATTCACCCTTCATCCCCCAGCTTACCTGCTGAGGGCAAAGAGAGGAGTTTCCCATCACCTCCCCTTTTTGTGATCCCTCTAAGGGAAGGGCTGTAGCAGGGACAGCTTTTAATGATCCCTCCTCTGCTGGCCATTCTCAATATCTCTAATTTATTAGTGGGTTGGCCATCCATTAGGATTTTTGGGACTCCTTTTCATAAGCCCTCAATCCACAGGGTATTTCTTTTTTCCCCCTGTGTTCTTCCCCTGTGTTAGTTTGTCCTCCTTGCCCAGGAGAGGACATTAAAGTTCAAAATCTTACCTGAGGCACAAGTGTTTTGCACTCTGTGCATGAAATTGATTTAGAATCAGTTGTAATTGAAAGTATTGGACCGTATTTTCTTCCATAATTAATTAATTCTTGTGCCACCTCCCCCCAGGTCCAAACTTTACTTTCTTTATGGTTACAGCTGGGGGTTATAGCTGCTCCTGAGGTGGTTTCAACTCTTTCCCATTTTGTGAGACTTTCTATTTGTGCTTTTAGCTGGATGCCTATGTGTTTCATAGTTTCAGGGAGGCCTCTGATAAGGGGAATCGTTCTTTCGGGGTCTACAGGCATCATCATAGGGGATTCACATTGTGGTGTTTACTCCCTAATGTGCATTATTTGTAAACAAGCAGCTTTTTGCACTTTCCACAATTAGATTAACATTCCCCACTACAGCCAGCAGATCTTCCCTCTCCAGAGGATTAAGACTGTCACCACAATAAGTGGCTCTTTGGGTAAGAGACCAGGGAGCATGGTTACCTCCTGTGGTCAGGAAGACCCTGGCACCCCAAAACCGCTCTCTTTCACATTCTTTCTCTGATAACAAAATTCAGTCACCTCCAGTAAGAGAGACCCTCCAAACATACTCAGTCTCAGATTCTTTATGGGTTTGGCTATATTCCTTTTTTAATTTAGCCAAGTCAGTAGCTGTATATGGAATTTCTTTTGTGGTTATGTGAGGTGTGCCATCCTCTGAGCCCTCGTATGTGTATTCTATTCTAATCACAGGACAAAGCAATACTGGCAGATTCTCCAATTGGTCACACAAAGATTCTAAGTCAGAGAGGGGGTATGTTTCTTTAGATTGTCCCAGCTCTGACTCCTTTTTCCCCTCTTTCACTAATCTTGCACAAACCTCCTCTCAGGAGTACAGGGGTGGTAGCCCTTTCATTTCTTATCTCTTCCTGGAGGAGATGGGGGCAGCCCTCTGCTCCTCCAACTGTGTCTGAAGCGCTTTGACAACATCTTCCAGCAAGGTTATAATTTCCATGTCTGTTTTTTGTTGCTTTTCTTTATTTTCAACTGCAGTTAGAAGAACAGCACTCAAGGCAGAACAAACTATGGGTCTCCCCTTACCTTTTTTGACTCTCGCCCCTGACCACATGGTAGAGATTTGATCAACAATCACTTGGATATTTTTCCATGCCCATTCCAGTCCTGATGGAGATGGCTTGGCACTAAATGCGCCTAATAAATTGATAAGAGCTTGTGCAATATGCTTCATGTTGCTAAAAAATGGGATGGACTCTTCCAGGGGGTACCTTGTGTAAGTTAATTTCCAAATTCCGTCCCTTCTTCCCAAAAAGCAGTTACTTCACAAAAGTGGACTGATCATCTCCAGGGAGTACTGTATATAACTTACAGCTAATTTTCAAACTCCACTCCTTCACCCTGGAAAGGCACCTTGTATCTATTTTACTACAAACACACAGAAGTCATTTTTCCTGAGGGGCACCTTGTATAAAATAACTTTCCAATATTCACTTCTTACTCCCCAGGAAATACCTTAAACCATAGTAGTACACCTCACTTTTGAGGGGCACCTTAATTCCATCAACAAGCAAACAGTTGAAGCGTGAACTTTAATTCAGGGGAAAAAAACCCAAATCATAAAGGTACTTTATGTTGTTTATCACAAAATGATTGATTGTAAAAATCAGCAATTATCGGTTTTTGGAATCAGCACTCTCATTTTAAGGGAATCACGTCCTTGTGACATCAATTAAAATGTTACGACCCAAGAATCACAGAGGAGCAAAGAGCTCTCTGGGGATTGTGGAAAGAACGCTTAGGTTCAAATGTTCCCTGAAACAAGACTAAAAATTCAACAAAGTTGTATGTTGATACCAAAACCCGATATTTTTATTAATTGTAAAAGAAGCAAAGAGAAAGGAAAGGAAAAACAGAGAAAACTTGGGGAAAACTAAGGCAACTTTAAAAGCATAGGACAGTTTTACCACCACATTTATACCTTTCTGCTGAGATGCAAGGGGTGAAGCAGTTTTTCTTCTCTCTGCTGCTTTCGATGGTTATCTCTGGCCCCGCGGGTCTGGCAGCTTGTTAGCATGCAGTGTCTGGAATGCAGCTCTGATGCCCGGTCCCTGCTGCTCACATTTTGGTGTGTTGCAGTGGGGCAGCCGGCTGGGCAGCGCACAGTCATCATTCCTGTCTCCACAGGCACCAACTTCGGCTCTCAGGAGTATGGGAGGGATGCAGGAACAGGCTTTCTCACAACTCACATGTGTGGCACGGCTGGCTTCTGTTCTCCCCAGGCTGGAAGTGCCTCAGCTCCTGGGCTGTTGGCTTTGCAGGTGGTGAGGAGGAGAGGTGTGGGGACGGAAGAGTGGCCAGCTTCTGTCTCCTCAGGCAGAGAGACTTGGAGATCAGGTGCCTCTCTTCCCCTCTTCTCCGGGTTTTGCTTTACTTTATAAAGGGTTCAAGACTTTTTCGCTATGGTTTGTTTTGCACATAGCCTTCAGGTGTCCAAAGAGATCATAGTAAACAGAGGCAATGGCAGAGCATTCTTTGAAACATTTTTCTTATGAGTTTTCTACACCACCTGATTTAGTATTCCTTGATACCAAATTCTGAGCAAGTTGCTACCTAACCTGAGTGACAGGAGATGTTTGTGCCCTGAGCACCAAGGAGCTGAGCTATCACCATTTACCCTGTCTGGAGCGTTCAGAGTCTCCTGTTTCTTTATACAGGACTGTTAGTAATAATAGAACCCAACGCATCATATGCAGAAATGATGCATGGCAGGAAGAGTACAAGGCTCTGCAACTTAAGTAATGAAGGTGTGCTGTCTATATAAGCAACTCTGAATGCAAAAAACTGTTGCAGACTATGAAAATCCTATAAATCAGACTAGAAACCGGAGGCAGGGAAAGGCGTCAAGAAGCTGGCAAGTTCATGTGTGCTTCCAGAACCCACAACCCTGGTACAAAACTCCCAGAGACTCACTGCTTTTCTCTCCCCATTCTGCAATTAGGAAAAACACTCTGGAAAAGGGAGTACAATACCCTTCAGGTACAGCACTCGACTTTGGTCCTGCCTGCAGCTCTTAGAGCTGCAGCATCCAGCCCTGAGAAGTGGGACAACTGTCAACGCTGTCAACACAGCTTCCTGCACTTCCCAGTGGACACACTGCCTCCGGAGGCTTTTTATCCCTAAGAAAAAATTAGATAAGCAAAGATAAAATGATGTGCTTTCAGATGTTAATGTCTCTTCTAATATTGCCACTTTTTAAAACTGTTACATAATCCAGTTGTGTAACCAACACGCTAAACTTCTCCGTAAAGCTGCTCCCCTCCGACCATCCATCAATGCTGGCATCATGGAGGGTTCCTGCATGAGTTGCACAACCTTCATTTCCTGAACAATATGGTACAATTGTCCCCCTCTACTTCTCTAGACAGCATGGACCAAAAGAGATTTTCATGATTCCGCTAATCCACTAAAAATGAGGACCCAGACAGCACCTGCTGCCACTAAATACTATTGACTCTGCATATTCAAAGCAACCTGACCAGGACTTCAACAGCTGAAAGCTGAAGTCTTCAAAATGCCAACTTACAAGGGTGAAACTAACATTGACTTACAACAACATGAAAATCAAAGGATCCCTATTTTCAGAAACTTGACTTTGAATGGAAGTCAGAAGCAGGGACAACACAACCCTCCAGGCCAGTTGTCTGCCAGAGTGGTTATTTTAAAAAAATTAAAGGTTCATACTCTTCTCCTGTTAGCTGAGCCTGCACCATTCCACAAAAAGCCTAAAGCAAACTAAAAGAGCAACAGAATCATCATAATTCAAGTGCACACATTATTTTTATATTAAGATGCAAGTCTTCACGTTCTGTGCAATCATCTACAGTCATACATAAGTGAAAGGCAGTTTTAGAACAATCTGAGGTAGGCAACATTCATAGCTTTTTTCCATCCTACTTTTGCTCCTTAATCAGCTATTGTCTTTATAAACTCTTTTGTTCTATGAATTTTACAGACAGAAAACAAGGCAAGTTGCTGTCACTAACTGCTTTCTAAAACAGCCTTTCAGCATTACCACAGACCTTGCAAGAACTGAAGTTTCTCCATCCAAAAAGCAAATTTTTGAGATAGTAAGCTCAAAGGACACAGCCAAAGATGTTCAGAGAAACAAACAGCCAGAGAGACCTTTTAAGGAACTTTATCCAAGGTACCATCTAATCCATATGTAAGGACTGCAAAGGTTCTGTAGAACTACCATGTGATGAGTATCCTCTGTTCTTTCAGGACACTCAGGAAAGCTTGAGCTGGTTTGTTGGAATTCCACAGAGAAACTGGAGGTACTCAGCTTGTGGTTCATGGTCACCTATTCTCCAAAAAAAACAAAAAGACCTGGAGCAGCTGAGGCATGCAAGAGCCATCTGTGACAAAACTGCCACCTTAAGTTTAAGACTTCCATCCTTTCCTAAGTCTTGATATTGACGGTAAAAAGGGTGTAGGAAAAGTTTCTTAGAACTCTACAAAAAGATACAAATCTGAACCTTCATTTTTATTAGGTTTCCTTTTGTATTTAAGCACAAGTCTTAATCTGAAATAGAAAAAACTCCTAAAGGTTTTCCCACCAGTACTCCATTAACTTCATTTGCTTGTTGCACCCATGCATTGGGGTTTTTATTTATACAAAAAGATGTGACGGGAACATCTGGCATGGCACAGGTACACATTTGCATATATGCATTACCACATATAAACATACCTACATTATGAGCAAAACTGTAAGCTAATTATGCCTCCAATGATATAAACATAACACATGTCATTAGTGAAATCAGAGCTCATGCCAGACTTTGCTTCCTAACCCTAAGCATGTGCCCAAGACAACACTGGAGAAACTGCATTAGTCTCAGGTAAAGTTACAAGGACAATAACCAGTTGGTTTGCAAAGCCAAGGGGTACAGAGTATGCCAAGTCAATTTACTTTGAATTGCAAAAGATGGACATAAACTGACAACACAAAACTGAGCATTTTATCAACATGCTTCGAGTGCTGTAAACCTACTTTTTTTGAACTTAAGACAAAAAATAATGAGTTTCAGGGATTTTTGGTTCTACAGAAAATAAAGAGGGATGAAATGTAATCTAAAGTTCCTTTCCAGTGTAACTATTGATATCTACAATTAGAACCCCCAAATTAGTGCATGTTTTAAAATATCTGAAGTTTTATTTTCCTTAGGATTAATGGGGGGAAAAAAAAGCAATAAATAAAATGATTAATGCCAGCATGGTATACACAGCCATATTTATTTGTTCACTTCCAATTACAGAGAAGAGAAAGCTGAAGCCATATACAAGTGCTGCTTTAAAATAAAGACAGACTACTGTTTACTCCAACAGTTTTATTTCAAAAAGTACACAAGTCTGTCATGGAGCTACAGCATTTGAAAATTTTGGATTTTGTTTTTTTACAAATTCACTCACAATACTCATATTTTAAAATACCATTCCCCCAAAAGTGTGAATATAAAACCTCATACTGAAATTTGTATCAATATTCAAAGTCTGTGCTTTGTGCATGAGAAGTGTAACATAACATTGTAACATTTGGGATTCCAGGAAGTTTTATTGCTCTGATTTCAACTGAGCTGTGCCTCAACATTAGAGGACTTATAATGAAAGGGTTCCCTAAAGCACCTATCCTGTGTATAAAACAAGCTTTAAGTGACACAAATAGCATCATGTCTTTAGACTGGAACAGAGGCCTAAAGTGATCCAGAATATACACTGCTCAGAACGAAACTAAAAGCTTGCCATGGAAGCCAGTAATATACAATATTCAGCATTACAGAAAAACTTGCAATTAAGTAGTCTTACTTGCACTATTAAACAGGAAGCATACATCTAATATGAATGCAACTATCAAGAGTTGATAAAGACGTATGCAATGTACATTTCTAGCAAAATTCATGTTTTACCCCTCCAACAAGGCATTTCTGTGCACTACACAGTTTTGGAAGAAGTATTCTTTTTTTAGGGAACAAAGTTTCACACAAATATCTTTAAATATCCACTGCAGAAAGTTTATGAAAATGCTTGAACTGTATGGACAAGTGTTACGTAACCTCTACAGTATTACAAGTCTAACACTTTATTCACACCATGCTAAAATTGAGGGGTTTCTTTCTATATATAGTAGTCCTCAACAGGCAAGTTTACAGTTATGACAATAACTAGAGGTTTCTTGAGCTCACTTAAGAATATTTACACAATGGTACCACCCTCCCTACTCCCTCCTCCCCCCCCTTTTTTTTTTTAATAAAATGAGACATTAAAAACACCACCTCATAACTGGTACATCAGCTGACATTACTTCCTAAAAGTGTTCTGCTAGCACAGCTGTCTGCAAGACTGAACGCCTCACATGTTTAACCAGTTCCTCTCCTGCACAGCTAGAAATCATTTTTAGACTACAGTAGCTGCTTTTGAGAATCATAATCCAGTGTAAGTGAACAATCTAGTGACAAAAGAAATAATTTATAATAGCAATATTATGTTCTCATAGTAGTGTTGTATCCATCCAAAAAAGGCATTATGATAGCAACTTGAGGCAAAGTTTACCCCAAGTCAGGGGTCCTTTGTTTCAGATAAGGACTATGTCAGATTCTATCTCTCCTCTTTTTCCATGCAATTACATAAATAGACAGACACTGTCAAGGCTGCTAAGCCTAACAGCCAGGCTCTGAGGGTACATCTCGCTGTCCTTCTGTCCATTTATTATTTTGCACAAGCTGACAGAGCATCAAGTATGTGTAAACTCTGCTCTGTGTGCCTTACTGAGATAGGTTTCTGGATTTGAGTGTCCTAGGGCTTAACTGACTAAGTACAGGGTCTCAGGCCAAAAAAAAAAAAACAAACAAAAAAAACCCCAAACCAAAACAAAACCCACCAAAAAACATATATGTCCACAGATGGCTAAGAACCAAATTTAGTAGGTTTGCTGCCTGGTTGCTTAGGTTTATAGCTATCTCTCAGTCTGTGATTCAGCTTAGTTTTGTACTCAACTTGTATTTATAATAACTATACTGTTCTAATTAAGGAAGGCCTTAATTTCAAGGTAAACAATCAGTGTATGATTAACATCTTGGAAGTCTCTTCTATCACAATAATTGGATGCAAGAAGGTGTCTCCTCATCTATTGTTCTTCAGAAGTTATGTTTGGCACATTCACTAAACCTATTATTTACCACACAAATTAAAGTCAGTCATCCATCTCCTTGGTACAGCAACTGAACAGTTTTCAGGAATAGAAACACTTAGGTCATAATAAGCAATTAAAGGAGTAAGTGACATTTTGAAATACAGAACAATACAGAGAGAGACACTGAAGTCACATCCAAAAATAGGCATGAAGAGGTATAAATAGTACATAAGAATCAAGAAATCAGATCACAGTGTCATGTTTTAAGAACTGTACCATCATCTAAGCACCTGTTCAAACAGTATGTTTAGGCACCAGAAATTTCATAAAAACTGAAGTTACAATCAGGCAAAGTTTATTGACAAGGCACACATGAAAGATAAAAAAATCTGATCTCTAACAGTATCAGTTTACAATCTAAAAAAGTCCCAAATGTGTAAAACTAGGGCTAGAATACTTAATAGCCATTCAAGTTTCTAAATTCAGTATGAAGGGTATCATAAAATGGTTTGAGTTGGAAGATGACCTTGTACCAACCACCCCACCATGGGCAGGGAAATTTCTTTACATTAATAGTGCCAGCCAAAAATTGTGCACCTAATTACAGATGGGACAAACATTTAGTAGTAAGCCAAAGAACTCATCACAGATCTATAAGCAGCTACAAAAAAGCAGACACTAAACCTAGAAGTTTGGGGAAATGTTTTCTCTCACACTGTTGCTACACATAAATAATCCTAACATCTTTCAACAGGCTATTAAGATATTTCCTTCATCAAATTCAGTGCCACATACTATATGCTTTTAGAGTTTTCCAAAATACGTTGCAGTTAGTTCAACATCTATAGCTAGAATAAGCTGAAAGGATTCTCCTCCACCTGCCCCCCAGCACAGGATGAAGGTGGTAAAAAACAGGAAGATAAATTCCACAAAGGTCTAAGCTGCGCTAAATTTTAAATCCAAGTTTCACAGATATATAATATCAGTCATCAAAACTTATCAGAAGTCCTTAAACATATGTGAAAGTAAGACAAAGAATTGTTCTGTTTCTGCTGTATTGCTTTAAGTGTTTTTAATTTTGAAAGATCAAATTTGTATCAACAATTCTGGATAACCACTTCCTCCCGGCTGCACAAAACTCCTCCTCTTAAGAAGTCTGAACGTTGGTTCAGAATATTTAGGGCTATGGAAGAGGCAAGGAGAAATGAGCTTTAAACTCCTTGCAAATTCACATAGGAAGACATTAGCATTTGAGTAAAGGCTGACTATTGCTTACATGTGTATGGGAAAAGTTGTTTCCACAGTGATGTTAGAGGACAGATATCCAATACCAGTTACTTAACAGCTCTCATTAAATCCTCATGGAGCTTCTAGGTAATCGGTTTGGAAAAAAAAGTAAGAGCACTGCCTTAATACCTAAACAGGCTGGGAAAATGCAAGGTACAATTAACTTAAAGACCTGTATAAAGATACACAGTTTATTCTTACTGTGACAGTAACAGTTGATCTATAGATTTTAAAGCTTAGATACCATCACCAACAACCTGACAGGACCTCTTGCATCAGATAAGTATTAAGATATCTGACATGATTAGAACTAGTTATGGGAAAAATTCATGTTTCAGAGAGCTTGTAAGGTCTCCTGTCACACTTCCACTCACTGACATTTTAAATTCAGAGTAGATTAATTAAATTAATTCAACCAATTAAGTAACTGTCTGCCCCTGAAATAAGAGCTCAAGTACTCCAAACAAACGTTACCAGACCAAAGAACCACATAAATACTCAGTTTGAACAGAATTCAAAGTCATCCTCAGTACTTCAGCGCCCTGCAACTACATCACAGTTCAAAATCAAGGTCAAATGTTTCTGTTATTCCACAATTAAGGATAAAGTTTCAGGAACTCCGAGAAACTCCATGGTCTACATATGAAATGCTTTTGTTAATTCTCATTTGTCTTACTGTTACACATTCAGAACTGCACTTTAGCTGACAGTGTCTCTTCAGCAACCTACCAGAGGTCCAAACACCTTCAGTATCCAGTATTTATTTAGGAACTTCAACGCTTTTAGCAAATAGTTCAACTGTCATATACTAAGAAATTGAAAATTAAATATGAGAATTGGTGGCTTTTCAAACTAACTTGTCCATTTTCTCCATGGAAAATTTCATGCCAGTGTATAAATGAAGGATGAAACACAGTAGTTCTCTAATACTTACAATGAACACTTTAAAAACCAGCTTTTAAATTAATAATATTTTATACTATTGACCCATCTTTGCTTTGTGCTGGAATCATCACAGGAACAGCTCCCATTCTACTTAAATTAGGTGCAGCTACCTTTGAAGGTGCAAAGGTTGGGTTTTGACCAGGAGTACGTTCGAAGTCTTC